>JABCMJ010057019.1:0-11105 GCA_014822125.1 Arbutus unedo
GTGAATGCAGCCCGAAATTCCATTTCTTCCAGTTTTCTCCTCAATGAAACGGCTTATTCGTTACAGCCTTGGGTCTGTAGCTCTTGGCTCTTTAATTGTATCATTTATTGGATCCTCACGATTTATACTTGAGGGAATTCGTCGCAAATTGAAAGTTTCTCATTCAGTACCTTCAAGCCGGATAGGAATGGTGGCATATCATACTTCTCAGTTTTGCCGGCGGTGTATTGACTGGACCCTCAAATCTGTGAACCGTAACGCCTATATAATGGTAAGTAAATCTGTTTTCCAGGAGAAGCATGTGTTCTTTTCTCCATGGTTTTGTTTAATTTGTTTTGGGTTCATATGACGGGTAATATCATTTGGTCAAACGTCACAGCACCACCATTTCCAGTCATATGTTTTGATGTTTTTTCTTTTCCCCAGTATAATATTCAGAGGACATGTGCACATGTAGATGGTTTGTGCTTCTCAGTGGCTGTGTAACTCTGCTTCATTTGAATGTCCGCTTTCGATTCTTGCAGATTGCTATAACTGGAAAAGGTTTCTTTAAGGCTTCTGAGATCGCGACAGAGCTGATCATCAGTAACATCCTTCGGATAGGGAAAGTGAACGTGATTGGTGACGTTATTCTCTTTCTCGGGAAATTGTGTGTGAGCCTTGCTAGCGCAGTCTTTGCTTTCCTCATGCTGAACACTCACAAATACAACTCTGCGCACAACAAAATCTCCTCTCCCCTATTTCCTGTGCTGGTATGCCTCTTACTTTTACAAACAATTACTTGAATAACAGAGGCTACGGGCTGGATAAAGCCTGTAGAAAGTAGGGATAAGGATTTTTGCTTTTAGCGAGCACCTACGGTTGAACCTTCACCTTCACCGCAGAAGGAACCGAGACCTTAGTTTGCACTTGCTTTTCCTGCTTTTTGTTTTGGTAGCCGTTCTTAGGCTGATCAGATAGTAGGGCAGTCTAGTAAGAGAGTGGCGGGGAACAAGAAGTTACTTGTAGCAATCACAGCTTTGGTTTGGAACCTTGCCCTAATGGTATCAATGCCTATGATTAAATAATGTATTTGTTGTTCTCAAGAATACCTATAAGTTTGTGAAAGGAGATGTGGGGAAAGTTAGAAGGGAATAAGCCATGTGAGAGGTACAGAAAGCAAACATTCCAAGCCTTTTGATGTGGTGATGCTTGCTTAAACATATTTCTGTGAAATCTATTTTAGTCACTTGCTCTTCCCTATAGGTTGTATTTAGTCCTTAGGGTTTGGTCCCTCTTTATTTGTGTGTATCTTCAGCCCGTTTTTGTTATTGGTCAAAATTTTAGAAGACATATGTTAGGTATAGTAAGAAGGGAAAATAGTCGAATGGGTGTTTTCTTGCAGAGAGATGAATAGCTGTGAATGGTTTGTTTGAGCTTTTTTTTAGGAAAAAAAGTATAGTAGATATGAGTAGATGGATCATGGGTGGCATTCTCATAATTGATAATGACATTTTCGTAATTAATAAGAGCATTCACGTAAATAGAATAGAATATAGAAGGAGATAAGATATGGATAGGGGAATGGGTAGGATAATTTTAGCTACAAGAGGGCACAATAGTCCCATGAATATATCCAGGATTCAAGAAAGTAAATGAATTCCAGATGTGACAAACCACCCGAATAACCATATCCGGAGTAACAGTCCTCCGGATAGCAATAAGGCCATGTGGTTGATGCTATAAACAAGTTTTATCTACCACATTTTTGCATAGCGAAGACATTGTTGAGAACCTTTTTTCTCATGCCCATCTGTTCGACGTTTCTTTTAACCTTTTTGGGTTGAAATAACATGATGTAAACTATGCGAACAATTATAACATCAATTCATTTATAACAGGAATCCTTCCCTTTTTCGTTCGTTTCTATTTCTAACCACCCGCCATACGTAATCTTCTGCAATGACAGCTTCGGTATTGATGCAGGCATGTTGGGGGTTGGGATATGTGGTTGCTGCTCTTTTCTTTGCGGTTGTCGAGATGTCTATTGATACAATAATCCTCTCATTCTGCCAAGATTCTGATGAACACCAAGGCACAGCTCAATATGCCCCTCCCCTTCTCATTGAGACTCTCAATGACCAAAATGAAATGCAAAGACTTACCCAATAACCCCCCTGAGAACCTACCAATGCTTATTTGCCCTTCCTATATTAGCTTGATACAACTTCAGAAAAATACTGTATTATGATATGTTGTTGTTGTGCCTATTATTATGGTCATCTTCAATCTCATGATCATAACTAGGTTGCTTGTTCTAGTCCTACCAATTTTCAATTGCCCTTTTTGTGTATAATTTAGGTGAGAAACATTGAGATGTTGAAGTTTTCTACCAGTTCTAAGTTTCATCTTATCCTTGAAAATATGATAACACACAATATCTGATTGTATTTCGGTTTTGCAACCCTCGTGCTTAGTTGCTTGAGTTTGAAACACAAAGGTGAGGATAATGCCAAGTCGTCATGCCCCTTATTCAAGCTCAAACCCATTTCTTAGTCACCGGGCGAAGCATATGCACCTTTGAGCTTGCTTATAGGAAGAAAAAATGCCAATCAAACAAAAATGAACTTGCAACGGGCTTTGCACAATGTCTCACTAAAGAGTGCTATTCCAATGGCCCCTAAGAGATTCTCTCTCACGTAATTTTGCCAACCCATTCAACTTCTTTGCCGCCCACCCATCAAAAATAAGGTGCACATTATGCAGTTGGGTGATTTCAGGAAAGGTTGGTTAATGAAATAGACCTATAGAGACTTGAGTGATGCAGGATTAACCACAAACTGGAATTGACTCAGTTCCTTGGTATCCAATTCTGCTGCCTTTGGCCTATGATTGGGATTCCACCGACCTGGGCCTCAACTAGCATGATCAGCCATGATCACAAGTAGTTCTTCAGAGATTTGGGAGAATGTGATTATCGTGCCAGGTGATCCTATGAGTTGAATGGGCGAGAAGTTAGCGTCATCAAAAATGTTGATTCCTTGATGGTTTGGTAATGGGTTGGTAATAATAAGATGCTTGAAAGTCAACTTGCATATGGGTAGAGATTTATGGGGTTACAACAACAAAGATCTCTCTCTCTCTCTCTCTCTCTCTCCAAAAAAAACTTGGTGAATATTGACCTCATGAAGTGTGGAAGTACTTGCTCCTGAGAAAAATCTCAATCGAGATAAATATATGCTATTAGACATGGGGAAATGCATAAACAAAAAGCATCACGTGCTAACAACAATAATTTCAAGTTCTTTTTTGCTGCCAAGGAAAATTCCAAAAATATTGCTGAGCCATCGAGCCTCGCTCGTAGAAATATCTACTTTCTTGCCCGTGTTCATCCTCTTTGTGTTTGTAAACAAAATTCATGAGAACTGAGTTTCAAAAACCGAAAGGGTCAACTACCCCAAAACAGCAGACCCGAGCTGACAATAGCTCCTCTTTGAGCTGAGAAAGGTCTATCCAAATGGATGACAAACACGAAAATCTCAAAAAAGATTTACCTCTATTAGTTAATCACTCAATGACTTGCTGCTTTTCTTTGGCAAAACTCAAACGCTTTGGGTCAATCTCATCTAGTCGGATCACAATTGTCCGACCGTTCCTTTCCTCGCTCCATTTAATGGATTCTTTCTTCAGAAGCTTCATAATCTGCAACCAAAAATTCCATACCAGAATCAATTTTTACAATATCAGGGAAATTGCTGAAAAAGTGAGGAAGATAGGATTCAGAATATGTAGGACGAAACTGTTATTACATTACTTGGAACTCCAAACAAGTGGAGTTAATGTATGAATAAAGGATGCTCATATTCTTATTTCTCGTTTCATTAGTGAGGATCTTATCTTATAGTTTGCCAACAAAAAAAAAGCATTATCCTACTATTTGAAGTGGCTGATAAGTTTGGTCAAACATGGAGAGAAATTTTAAAGATGCCGTGTTAAACTTCCGTCTTCACTTAGAGGACGCGTTACTACGAACATGAGCATCCTTGCGCTACCTAATGCAGTAAACACATCAGTCAAAGAATGAAACATTAGGCAAACGTGGGTAGGAAAGCACTAAAATCCCGACACTGGACAAATAAGAAAAGAGAATCAAGCAGTTCCAAATGATTTTATTTGTACGATAACTCCATCCCTTGGAATTTCAATTTTCTATTCCCATCTACGCGTTTCCTTGAACATGGAATAAAAGTGGGGAGAACTGCATTGGCCAGTAAAATGTTCAATCCATTACGCCTTGGGCTTATTTAGCAGTTGGTAATCTATCCTCATTTTTTTTCCTTTTTAGTTTCCATTCATTTACAAAATTTACTTTAGCTGACCAAACTAGTATTCGAAACAAAATAGAGAAGCGCATGATAAGTAAATGGAATGCCAAAACCAAGACTCCTATGTTTAGTGCATTTGAATTCCCAAGGCTGCAGTACATTTTGGAAGTGCACAAACCATTTTGTTTATAGATTGCAGTTCATGGGAAGCATACATAATATTCATGGAGAGGCCAGAAATGGAAGAGAGGGATCTGAGTTGAATAGAGTTTATCACCAATCATACCAGTCGTTTCCGAGACCCTTCTTTGGGATCCTCAGCATCGGTGCCAATTATGATTTTAAGATGTGGAATAGCTGATGAAAAGAAAATAAAAACATGTCATTTCACTTCTCTCAGTTGTGGAACATATAGACTAGGGAAAAGATTAGTGACCTACATGAGATACCAGAAAGATTGGATAAATGAATCCTCAAAAGGCTTATGGCTTCTCTTGGATCATATTCGTGCAGGTCAAGAGACACTACGTCCTCCTCTCTGGCAGGAAATTTAATGAGTCATGACATTTTATGAATCAAGACGTGAAAGATGTGGCTCAACAGTTTATAATTGGGCAAAGAGGAATGACATAAACTACACATTTACCTGGTTTTAAGAAACTTCTGTGCAGATTTTTCATCTGCTTCTCGGGCCTTCTCCTTGAAAAAATGTCCCTGGACATCACCCACACAGCGAGCACACACGGAGAGGGAAGAGAGAAAGAAGACAAATCAAATCGTTACTCATAATCCAGCATAACAAGGGTATGCCAAAGTTTTACAAAATTAATCATGTTTAGCATTGATTGAGTCAGTCACTTTAATCACCACTAATATTACAGCATAATTCTCGTGCATCAGGAACAGACCATCACGCTGCTCTGCCTTGTGTAGCTATATGCATTATGCTCCTATATTAACCAGCTTCGAAATAAATGCAACTGTATGTTCCAAAGCGTTAAATCTTTATTTTATGTTGGAATCTATTCACGTAACAAGTGCTAAATTTTTGTAAATAAAGCGAAATATTTAGATTATTTCTCCATGAACAACACTAGGGCCTCAGGCCCTTATCTAATGGTATCTTAGTTGTAACACTTCCACAGCTTGAAGATGCTAGAAAACCAGCAGGAAGCAACACTATCCAAATTCCCTCATTCTGGACAGCAAGAATTTAGCCAGAAATATACCAAATGTTATGCCACAACCTAGAACAAAACATATAAGAGAGATTGACTGGTCTGTCAATGACAAGGCGATAAGAGTTCTATAACATGGAAATCTGATGACATATAAACACCACGCATGCTGGAATACATCTCTAAATACTTTTTCCACGAGGCAACAGTACATATAAACTACCCACCTCTTCTAGTAGTTTGTTTGCACGTGCATGATCCCCCTTAGAGAAAGCATCCACAGACTGTCAAGCAACAGAAAACTATCAAATCTCTAATTACATCACACCCAAGAATGATTTTTGTAGAAATGACCAGTCTAAGGGAAGTGGATAATGAAACTTTTAGGTATTGCATATACAATACAAGTCCTTGTTAAGAGAATTCTGAATAAGGGCTTACAGCTTTGTAGTATTCTTTCATTGTTATCCAGTATTCCTTAACAGCTTTGCGTAGGACTTGATAGCTATTCTCATCTGCTTCATTCTCTATTCAGAAAGTTATTGCATGGATTGGAAATCATTAGTACAGAGAAAGGAAGCAAAGACAGAAAAACAGAACATAACGCAATTTGATTTGCTACCCTATTAAAGGTGCAAAGCATAGCCAGAAGCAGTCTCTTCCAGTGCGGACTTGATCAAATGCTAGGCTATCTTTTTCTACTTATGTGTTTACCAGGTGAGGGTGGAAATCAAAATGGTGGAGAATAAAGTATATGGAGAGACTTGAACCAAGACCTCTGAAAACCCAAAGCTCTGATACCATGTTGGATCAACAAATTTTCCAGTGGATTAAGCTGTTAAGATATGGATCCAACAATGTACATCCAGCTAGTCCATATTAACGTCATATTCTCTTGTGCTGCTATACCAAATATGTTCTTCCCAATACAGTACTATTTTATCCTACAGAAGACAGAGGTGTGTGCTGCATCATTATCGTGGGTGGTACCAGCGGCTAAAAAAGGGAAAAGATGCACAGCCGCACACGTAAAGGTTACAACAGCGAGACTCTTTATTTCGGTTGAGACATACAGATCATGAAAAACAAGCAACTTAAATCATACGAGTAACTGGTATTTTAGGAGGATTATACTAATTTCTAGCACATGTAGTTACCTCAATCAAGCACGTTTATAAAAGAAGATACAAATAACTCAGTTTTCAGAAGAAGAAAAAAATCTCACAAAATTTTCAACCCCACAGGCTTCCAAATTATCTCGTCAGAATTTTGATAGCTATAAAATTTCTGGTACCTATTTTGGAAGAGAAAACTTTTAGATTATTTTGCCAGACGCGTATAACCAGATATATCAATATTTCAAGACATTTTGAAAACCCAAAAAGAACAAGTAGGCAATGATCATGACCTCGACGTTTTCTGCAATCTATACGGAGAGAATGTCACGGAGGAATGCATCTTGCATTTTACAAAGAGACATACAATTGCTTACCATCCTCAGTAACAAGCAGTTTTGCAACCACAGTCTTATGTTCACTTGTAGTGTCTGTTAAAGGTTCAACTACAACCCGGCCAAATCCCCTCGGTCTTCTAACGTTCCTCACTGGGTAAGTTTTTTCTAGTGCTTCTTCAAATCTGTCAGGAACAGTAAACAATGCTTCTAACACCTCCTTCTGGAGATTATATCGGTCATTGTTGCTTTGGCATGATGTTCTAGATCCATGTTTAACACTGCAAAATTTTGAAAACATCAAACTAAGCTTCACACATATTGGGAAGATGTTAGATTCTGAAAAGATATATCTACAAGAACCACACAAGAAAAACAACATACCTCCTCGCAGAACTTGTGCATTTCGGTTGTTCTCGCCATGAAAGCGACTCTGAGCGTGAATATTTCTCCATAGGCTGTTAAAAGAGATCAAAATGATGATAAAGGATTACAATGGCGCTGAAATTCAGAATGATCTTCATTTTGTCTTCACTCTTGACTTTCAATGTCTAGCTTGAAAAAAAGAATCATGTTAACAAAACACTACTCGCATAAAGGTTCCATTGTCTTGCATACAGGGTGAAACATACTAAGTATCGTATGTTTTCATAGAAGTACACTAGTAGAGCCTGTAAGGAGTAGTATGATCCACGTGAAGTGTCGAATAGCCTAAGGCCATAACCAGCAAAAAGGACATGATTAGCTTAAATCAAGTTGCAGGGAGTCGGAACAGAATCACTGATAGGAGTAAATGGATCCTGTGGTGTAACCCAACTAATTCGGACCAAGGCCTGATGAATTGAGTTGATTACGGTAATAAAAAACTGTTGAAAGATCCAGACAGAACACAAACTATGAAACAAATATAATATTTTTACAATAATAAAGAGTACATCCACTCCCTCTCAGCCCAAAAAGCAGAACAAATAAAATAGGGCGTATGCTAAAAAGAGAGTAAAAAAATTTAGACTATTGACCCGATGAGCTTAGGTTGAATGAGGTTCTCTAATATGATACACTGCAAACAAGCTACTACAACAGAAGAGACCATCTAAAATTCTAATAATGGAAAGAGCGAGTGATGGAACAAGCAAGCGTAGATAGAGATAGAAAGGGAAAGGCATGTCACAGCTAAAACAATGCTACCTGATCAGGCCCTCAAAACAAAGCTCTGCATTTTTTGTAAAATTTTCTTTTGAGTTGTTTAATGGCAGAAACCAAGAAACATCAGGAATGCAATCGAGCAAGGCAAGGACGAGAACCATCTCATAACCATTGTTCCAATTCTATCTCTAACAGAAAGAACAAACTTTTATGCGTGGCCACTTGGTACTTGCATAATTGCATTATTAAGACTCAAAACATTACTTTTTGAACAGCTGCGCCCATCACATCATTGCAGTTCTCGAAAGTATATGCCGAAAGATCCAGAAGTTTCTCCACGCTCTGCGAAACCACCACAGAAAAAGGGAAAACTCATATATTAAGTATTGATGAAATATGTCCAATGTTGAGGATGGAAACCAAAGGATGAAATCTTCAAAGACCAATTAACGATTCACAAGTTCGGGTCAAAAAAGATATGTTACTAATATTCTTTATGCATGAGCTAAGTAGGAGAAATTAAAAAATGAGCAGTTTTTAAAAAATATCAAGCATTTTTTTCTATTGACCTGTGAGATAAACACTTATCATCCAGAAAGCATCTACATGATGTAGTATAGGGGTTTAGAAAACTGTTATATCATGCTTATTAATATCACCCATTGTAGCAAAACCCAAAATACTACATACTGCTTGAATTAAATAAAGAATGACTACGTAGTTCGAATTAGTACCCAACAATTTAAAGATCCTTTAATATCTATCATACTGCCTTTGACACCAGGCGTAGTCCCCGTGTACTGCAGTTTTATATAAGAGGATGAGTTATTTTCAGCAATTAAATGTAAGATAACACATGTTCAATGTGTGTGTGTGTGTGTGTGTGTGTGTGTGTGTGTGAATTTTTAAAATCTTATCTTTACATAAACTCCTAGCCTCTTACTTCATCTTTCTTATTTTCAAAGATCTAATCAATTTGGGGACATAAGCATGTGAGGGACAATCTATTCCCCAGCGCAACATCTATTAAATTAGGAAGCATAATTCAATGAAAAGTAAGGGCAAACACCATAAAGTACTTGCTAAAACATCAAGAGAAAGAACCAGTACACATCTAATATTAGAGCATATCTCCAAATCGGTAGGTAAAAATTACAGAAATCAAAGAGAATCATTTGAACTTCCAACACCTGGTATCTAATAACACTATGCACAACAAAAGGGACATTTTAAAAGGATGTTTATACTATTCCAGAGATGGGTGACTCTTCAATTACGGTTGGTAGAGGACTATAAAGTGTAAACAAGTTCAAATAAGGAACTAATCCCCCTGTGTAGACTCTAAATAAATTGCAACACCATTAGGGGAAACAATCGTCTTAATTCAGCAATGCATGTGCAATGGTAAAAGTCTAGGCCAACTAGCATGAACTGAAAGCAGCTGCTTTGAGAGAATGATACAAATGTAACCTCAAGAAGAAGAAAAAAAAAATGTGTTAGGGGAACAACATTAGCAATGCTCTTTTCCACTTGTATATAAAAGACACTGTTGGAATAACATACTCATTAGTCATTAGTGAGAGGCTTCATCACAAGAAAACAACATCTGATATTATTAAAATATTAGAAACCAAAACTATGTTGACAAAGAATATACTCCCTGTAATGTGCGTGTTTGGAGGGGAAAGCAGTTGTGCCCATTTGTTTGTTTGCATGTGGCACATTTCCCAAACACAACATATGAACCAAACAACAATTAATTTGATTTTCATGTGCAAAATTTAGTTGCCAATCCTATACAGTTCACGAAGCTTGGACAACACAAGGAGTACAAAAGCTTCATCATTACAGATATGTTTGACTGAAACACTTCAAACATCACACTGAAGCTGAACTTACCCTTTCGACATCGTACCCACAACGGCCTGCAAATTCAATACAATGCTAAGGTCACATAAAAAAAATTGAGAATTAAACTTGATACACAGAATGATGACATTATAATAGCCCATAACATGTAAGAGAAGGACCAACAAGTGAATTCTTATATTTGATGATTTGATCAAGGAAACTGTAGAAAATAATGACGTGATTAAGCAAGTAACATATATGAAATACAATGAACATCACAAGTGTTGTAGCAAGCTAGAAGAAAAATGATCTTCGTAAATAACGAACAGTTGGACAAAATTCAAATCGCTGCAATTTTTCCTATACATTGCTTCAAGGGTGAGATTGAAACAAAACATATTGAGAAAGTACTTCAATTTCTCAATAGCATGTGATAGACAAAGAACAAAAGAAATTATTACGTGAAGTGGTCTGCTTGCCACCTCAAATAGATAATCATAATACTGAATGGAGCCATGGGGAAGAAGGACCATCAAATCCCACACATATTAAACCCATAATCAATGTACCCATGATCTGTCACACCCCAAACTTCTAGGGTATGAAATAAGCAATGGAATAGCTCAAACCAAAACTTAACATAACCATAATCAATAAACTGAATTAAATTTCAATAAATGATATCCAATTATCAAATAATAAGTAATCCATCATGTCTAAATCGAATTCGAACTAACTAAAAATAAGCCCACAATACCTGAACAAATGAATAATTAAAACGTAAATACTTCTAACTGAACTGCTAAACATAAAAATATCTCTAAAATAAAAAATCCAACTAAGCATACTGAACCATCTTCATAAGTAAACCTTAAGTCTTTGGTTTCATATCATTACCTATAAATTATTAGTTTACAGAGAAAACATAAGCCGGAGCTCAAGTAGGAAGTCATATTGAAAACGTCGACATATTGAGTAAAGCATGCTTGCATCAACAATATAATATGCATAACAACAATATAAACCATCGACTAAACATTCACAACACTATTATGCTCTCATGCGATTCATGCATAATTTTGATAGTCTTGCACCGCGGACAACCCACATCGGGGACCCTATTGTAGAGTTCAGGGGCTGCTCCGACCATCAGACCACCTCTTTACCAAGTTGTTT
>JABCMJ010057073.1:0-18392 GCA_014822125.1 Arbutus unedo
AAAAAAAATTAAATGTCCGCCATTTTATTTTCGCTTCTGCGCCAAAATTTAGACTCTTTAGTGACACCTATAGTATTGTCGCCCACAATTGTAATATTCGGTGACAATAAATTTGTCACCAAAGCAAAACTATTGTCGCCGTAAATTACCTTCATTTCGTGCCAAAATTCTAATACTTTTAGTGACAAATGTAAAATTCCTTGTCACCATTGGTTACATTTAGTGACAAGCTGTCCCAAAGGGTGTCACAATTAGTGTTTTTTCTTGTAGTGTCTTTTGTAACGAAAGAAGAAAAGATTTATTATAAACACAGTTTATAATTAAAAGTTTATCCCACAGATATGAAAATTAAACAATTCTTATCCATATCAAATCATGAACGCACCTACATACCATACATGTTAAGTGAATAGGCAAACCTGGCCATCATTAATTAGCAATAGAGGCAAAAAAACACCTTTATTTTATTTTTTCATAGAGACATCGCCATTGCTAAATACTATCTTTAGATTGTTGGAGAAAAATTATCTTCGAATTGGTTATCGGCGATGAAGTCTATTGCAAAACACAAAAATATTGACACTTTCGAGACGCATTACTGAGTCGCTTTCTTAAAGACAATATTTGCCCCCACTAAGTGGTGTGCATCGAGTTATAACAAATCCGCCTTTAAGATACAACAAAGCCAGAATTGAAGTTCTATCCAACTACGTTTGCACAAACAGAGTTGGACAGAATATCTGCGTGGTGAAAAATAATAGAACCAGAAACTACCCAGTTTGATTCTTTAGAATATCAAAACTCAGTGCTACAAAATATAAGAGTTATTATTTGGGAGAAAGATGGTTAGGAAATCACTTACTCGAAATAACTAATTTCGTTGTCAATATATAGGCCATATGATAACTGTTTGAATAGGCATGCACCCATTCACTTTTTGCCATTGGATTAGATCCTACGGCGTATATTGCACAATTTCAAACAGTCACAACCACACCCAATCGACACACCCTTTTGATAGGGTACGACCGATTGCATTCCAACCAGTTCACTCGAACGGGTACAGCTGTTCCAACGGGCACCTCAACAAGTACAACCATTCCAACAGACACCCCAAGGGCACAACCATTCTAGGAACTAGGAATGTTTTACAAAAATACCCAAAATTATAAACCTATTTATTTTGAAAATCCCTAACAACATACACAATATTGTATATATGCAAGATCTATATAGTTTATTCGTTTGTATTATCAATCACTCAAGAGAGAGAAATAACAATGGGTATAGCTGTTCCAACAGGCACTCAATGAGTACAACCATTCGAACGAACACCCTAAGGGCGCAACCATTCTAGGAACTAGGAATGTTTTACAAAAATACCCAAAATTATAAACCTACTTATTTTGAAAATCCCTAAAAACACACACAATATTGTATATATGCAATATCTATATAGTTTATTCGTTGTATTATCAATCACTCAAAAGAGAGAAATAACCTTGTTGCTGTGAGAGATCCGCCGCACAGATCCTGAGATTTGGGGGCCCAAAGCGAATATTAAACATGAGGCCCTCAAAGTATTTTTAAATAATAATTTGAAAATAAAAATAACATAATTAAAATTAAACTTCTAGTTATAAAATTTTAAATTGAAAAATAAAAAGTTAATACAAATAAAATAAAAAGAATGTCATTCAATTATTATATTGAAATTAAGTTTTAAAAGTATCTTTAGAATAATTTAAAAACTCTATATAATCTTTTTAATTCACTAATTAAATTAATTTTGGACAATATAAGAGAGTTTAAGTTAATAAGAGGTAGAAAAAATTGAAAAAAAAAAAAGAAGAAGAAGAGAGAATTGAAGGTATTCTATTTATATGGACAATGTATATTTGGACATGAATCTATATACTCAATTTAATGTGCAAGACTATTATTAATTTCATTAGTGCTGAAGTGCTGAAATTAATTTCATTAATTTAAGTTGCTTTGCTCATAAGGTCCCGCGTTCAACACTCAAAAAGCCTATTTTTTTTCAATAAAGTTTTCCCGCGAGGTAGGCCTTTTTAGGCCTAAAATAGAATAGACAATGTGTTTGAAACCTACCACCAACCCTATGGTGAAACAGTCCTGAGCCACAAACTACTTCACCTATATTCTCGTAAAACAACAATATTTGTTACTATCCAGAATTTAGAGGCCCTATTTTGGTGGCCTTGGGCCCAGGGCAGGCCCTCCACAACGATGAAGGTGAAGAATGAGGGGAGAAGGGAGATGAAGAGACTTTTTTTTTTTTTAACAAAATTCTTCTAAATGTGTTTCGCGTTGTTAATTAAATAAGAAATAACTACTTAATATTTTACTCTTTATTTTTACCGAAGACTTAAAGTAATAAGTCCCTCAAAATTTCGTTATCAAACCGACTTAATACATTTTTACTTAACCTATTAACTGAAAATGGGAAATTACAGTTTAAGCTGTTTGTGAAGGAAGCACAGGTGATGTTGAACACCGAAGCCGAAGGTAAGTAAGTAAAAGGAGCACCCAAAATGAAGGAAATCCTACAATTGCGTGCATTGAAATCCTACAAGTATGTTAAGAAACAAACAAAGCAACTGCTCAGAAGCCAAATTCATGGAGTAAATTTCTGATTCAGTATGAACTCTAAAATATAACCGAATTATTAACCTTCAACAGGAACTTTGAAGTCAGCATGACTTATTCCTGCATCCAACGTTGGCATAGTTCTTCACTACTGTTTCCAAAGAAACGTCATATATCTCTCCCAACCACTGGAATTCTAAACAACCTAGATTTCAAGACACTTGGTATCAAGTATGCCAAGTCATCATCCCATGTAGCAGCAACCTTCAACAGTCTGAAATTCAAGATGCTTGGTATTGAGCATGCCAAATCATCATCCATGCAAGCAGCATTTTATCTCCTTCTAGTTGCTGCAGTCCACCAAAGTTGGCCGAGCTACTATAAAAGGCGAGCTGGTGTAAAGGCCTGATTATTGATGATGACTCCAGGAATCCACAACCCTTGTAGGCATCGTATGCTGTGATGTTGACAGAGTGTAGAACTGTCGGCGAAAAAGTTCTTTGAACTATAGGCCTTTTAATTCCTTTGAAGTGTTGATCTTATAGGGAGTGCTGAGAACGAAGTGGGGAGGAACAAATTAAATTGAATACCTCGTCTATATCAAGCTAGAAAGGGAAGAAGATTCTGGAACCCATAGATCTCTCAGACCAATAGATTCCTGAGGCGAAGGAATAGACTTCACCAACCACCGTTTGAGAGCTGACCGACTTGTTTCAAAACCAATCAATTGATTGAGAAAAACAAATTACCCAGATCCAAGATAAGCACATATTTCTGATGATTATGCCGGACATGTATCAAAACATTTCTTCATCTGGTCGAGGGAAAGTTAGCGGGACCATGAGTATAATTGTTATAAGCATCCGGGTAATCAGTATTCGTCCACATAACCTTGGAGGGAATTCAAGCTTTGGCATAGCTTGAAACCACTTCATCAACGTCAGAAACATTTTTTTGTTGCCATATGCACTGGTGAAATCCTGTACTGTGAACAGGATGGATTTAAGACACAACATAGCTATTAAGTCAAAAGCCAAATCTAAGGAGGAGGAGGAGGAAAGCTTTTACACGTGTATGTAAATTAGCAATAGGCATGTAAAAAGCTGTTTATAAAAATCAGATGATCCCCTATTTGTACTTCCTTCTTCAAAGTCATCCACGTAAAGAAGCCACATTTAGAAGGCACCGTTTACCAATGAATACTTTTGAGGACATACCATCAGCAACTTGCTTTACACCACATACCCGAGCAATACTACTGCAGAAATTTCCAATAGCATTTACCAAAAAAAGTGGAAGCACTCCAAAAAGAATGGAGCTCGTCTTATAAAGATGATATAAACCCACCAACTTCCCATTCGTGCTCATTGGAAGTATGATGATATTTCCAGCCACTACCTTCCTGACACAAACGCAAACGTATTACCAAGGTGATGATGATAATAGTACTAAATGAGTTGATCGAATGAGGCAGTCCTCGGCACCTAATCCTAGGGCTGCTCACTCAATGTGGATGTTAACTCGTCCCAGTCCTTCTACTGTAAACCTTTTTAAGTACTAAAGATCACTGGATGGTTATTCATAATGCAGATTACCAATAGGTATGAAGATTGCAGTGACCAGTATATTTCCACAATAATTATAGGGAGGGATAGTGGGATAACTGGAAGACAAGCATTCACAAAGATCGGGAGAAACATGCGAATAATTGTATAATTACTGTACAGAAATATGTAAAGTACCTGTACAACATACACGTATTTATATATGTATGTATGTATGTAGAATGGAGCAGATTAGTATTTCTGGTACATGGCAAAAGACTCCATGGTATATGAAGAAGGGAGGGGATAGACAGAGGGATGGCAGGGAAAAAAGGGGAAGGGGTGACTGGAAGGCTAATATTTAGACAATATAAAAGCATTGTAGTCATTCACTACTGCATTTGGCTGGTAAAATTTTGTGAAAGTGCACAAAAACATTACACTTGGTCCAGCACAAAACAACACATCCCATGAAGTGAATCAACCTCATCAAAAGTATCCCCAAGAAAACTTAATCCATCAAATGATCATCGAAATCATTGCAGGGCCAACTTCGTCTTTTAAGGTTGTACTCATCTACCCACCCTTAACCCTTATGCCAAAACTAGGCCAAATCTGGGTATCAGATCCTACATGCATTTAGAACATTAACAACAGTGACAAAAAGTACAACGATTATTACAAAAGACAACAATAATTACTAGAGGATTTAGAGCAAGAAGCATACCGCATCCCCATGGCTGTTCAAAATTGCATGCTTTCAACTCTGAAGAAGAAATAATATAACCTCCTCCAAAATGAACCAGCAATTGAGATTTATCTGAAGCAAAACAAAATCTATTCCAAGATATGAGCTTGTCAACATATGCACTCCCAGAACCTTCACTCTTAGCCTTCGTGATCTTCATTCATCCATTTCTCTGCAAGGACAAGAGTCAAATTTTCATCGGCGCTACATATATGTTATTTCCACTATATTATGTGGGGTTGACTAACAACTATTCCAGATGAGCAGATATAGGCCAACCTCTTGTGAGTATCCAATGTGGGAGATCCAAAATAGAAGAAATGTTTAACAAAATAATGGAGAGAGAAACAATGAAGAATGAAACAACATCAACCCCGAAAAAAACTCCTTATGTCAGCCATACCATATCTCACTTTCAAAATTGCATTGCACAACCAAAGGAAAAATTGCACACGCAGAAATGGCACTCTTCACTCATGTATTGCCTTGACATGTTCTGCTTCATGAAAATATGGTAGTTGCAAATTAACTTTGACCCTGTGGTGGTTAATTACTAAACATAAAGAAACATAATTATGAACTCACATTGAAGTTACAATGCTAGAACATGACAGCTTAGGAACGGAATAAGGCTTCCTGTTTGTATATAGCAAAAGTAGTCTGTAATCCAAGTTTTCTTTTTAACTTTTTTTTTTTTTGGCGTCATATATCTCCTCATGTCTTATCAACATGAACACTCTTTTCCAATGCTGGCAAACTCATTATTAGAGGCTTTCAAGCGCAAAGTCAATTGATGATCAATTTATGCTTTAAATTCTGGTGGTCTTGTGTATTTATTTTCTCTTCTTCCCAAGAAATTACACTTTTTAAATTGTGCTATCCTATCTCCAAGCATGTGGGACAGTACTTTCCGTCCTAAGTGTAAAAGAAATTATTTCAGAACTGGAAACTTACTTTCATACCATGTATGCAGCATCCATGAAGTTTCAAAAGTGAGCAGGAGTGTCCAAGAGGCATCAACAGAAATTTCCGTGCTACTTAGGAAAATTATTAGATGTATACATGAAACACAAATGTGTGAGATCATGAATTTGCATAAGAGAGAGGGAGAGAGAAGAGAACTTACAAGAACTTTCCCAACTAAGGTCCGTTTAGTACTCACAAATAATGGAAATAGAAGACAGCACATTGAATATATTCGAGCAAAACTTTGCGTCTTCATCTGACATGGTTCTCCAAAAAAAAAATCGCAAATCTTCAGAGTTTCCCAAATCTGGAAATGAATTGAGTAAGATGAACACCAGCTCCATGTGAGCTGCTTAGTCTTAGATCCATAAAACCCCTCTCTTCCACTCTTATCGTTTCTAATTCACTTCCTCTGCAGTATAGACTGCAAGGCATCCAATTGGTCTGGAGTCAAAGGGGGTACCTTTTCTCCAGCCAACTCCATGATATAGCTAGCCTTCCCCAGCTCCCCAGTCAACAGCAAGCCTTCTAATAGCTTACAGATGGTATCCACATTAGGAAACCAATTCCTACTCATGCTGTCTTTGCACATTGTATACGCCAAATCAAAGTCCCCTCCTATACACAGATAATGAATCATAGTCTGATAAATTTTCAGATTGGGCTTATGTCCCTCATGTTGTAAAGCAGAGTAAACCCTGTTGGCCATTTCTATACAACCAGCTTGGCAAAAGCCTTTGATCACCAAATTATAAGTCACCTGATCAGGAGGTATCCTAATAAGCCACATAAAACCCATCAAACTGTGAGCTTCCCACGCACTTCCTTTGCTCACCAAAAATTGAATCATAACGTTGAAGGTAGCAGGGTTGGGCAAGCAACCCTTAAGCAGCATAAGATTCCACAACCCATTGCCAATTTCTGGCTGATTATTCTTATAGAACGCCGATATAAGTGTCGTGTAAGTATAAATATCAGGTCTTATTCCTAACTTTTCCATCTCTACCATGACTAAATAAGCTTTCTCCAATGCACCCATTTCACAAAATGCTTTTATAGCAATATTAGCAGAAAAAATGTCAATCTCAATACCAAACTTCCAAGGAACTTCTCTGAGAAACGACTCAACCGCATTTAAATTGCGGGTCTGTGTCAAAATCATCAGTGCAGCATTAAAAGACTTAACAGTCCTACGACACCCATGCAAATGCATATTATAAAACGTATCAACAGCATGACTCATCATTCCAGCTTTTCCATACAACATTATAATCCGAACAATAAAACCTTCACGCGCGCCTTGTGGGAGAGCCTTCTGGTGCTCAAGTAAGTTCTCTATGTAATCCAATCTGCCCGCCTCAGCTAACCGGGACACAGTATCCTCAAATACAAACCTGTTTTCAATAACAAGTCTATTGTGGGAATTTGACTTGAGTAGATGGAACAGCTCCTCGGGATCTCTCTCTTCCTTTAGCTTAACAAGTGCAGGTTCCTCAAAATTTACGTCTATTTTTTGTCGAATGGGTTTAGGACCGGGCGTGGGTATAGTATGGGGAGCTTGGTCGTTAGTAGGTACAATGGCAGCAGCAGCTATAGCGTGGGTTGCAGTACCGAATGTGCGAATTAGGCGCAAAGCTAGCATGTTCTGGCACTGATCTCTCAGATTTCATACCCTCCCAAAAACTCCCATCAATAAATCGAAATTTTAACAAACGGCATCATAGCAAAATCTTCAATACCCTATTAAAAATAGAGAAACGGATTTTTTCTGTGGGATATTCAGATTGAATTACTGGCTAAGGGATAAAAAAAAAAGTAAAACCGATTGATATTAGAGGAAGAACTTGATTGGCCACATAGTCGACGCGATCAATGTGAGGCTTCCAAAGGGTACGGGAGGTGGAGCGGCTGCGTACTTCGATTGGCGGCGAAGATGATGAACGCCGACAATAACGGTGGTTGATCTGATAGTTTGTTGGAGAGAGGGGGAGAGGGAGAGGAAGAGAGAGAGAGAGAGGAAAAAACCCCACAGGAAGAACCCTAAGGGGGGTGGGTTCAAAACTAACGGTTGAGGCAGTGACGCTTGTTTTTGTTGTTAGCCTTTCAACCGAACCGGACTGCCGATGGTATTTGCTCAAAGGTGGGTTCACGGTCGAGCTGCTGTTTACCGGTTCATGGTCCTTTGTTTTTTAATTACGAATTAAAATTTGAATAAAAATCTTATAGGTTCACTTTAATTTTTTGCTCAAATTCATAATAATTAAAATTTAATTTCAAACTATTGGTCAAATTTTTGAAGTCTACGTCTTCTCCCTCAAATTTACAACTCTTATTAATGAATTTTTTTTGCTTAAATTTTTAAATTTATTAAAAATCAACCGTAACTCACTAGTACGAGATAATCATAGGTTCAATGTGAATTTGTTTCTGTTATTAAGTTTATTTTGCATGTGAGATATTGGAAAGAACTAAAAACATAGTGTTTCAAATTGTTTTAACATTTTTTTCTACAAACGTTCAATATTTTTTCATGAAATTGAGTACTTAGGAACGAAAAATGAACTTATCGGAAACGAATTTGATTATCTTCGCCTCCAATTTTTGAACTCAATATACTCTTCATTCATGTTCTATTTTTCAAACAGAGAATCACTTTCAACCTTTATTCTTACCCCATACAGGGATCAGAGAATATACAATCGAACTATATTCACTGTTTTTTCATTTGTCTAGGTATTTTATTTATTTATTTATCTCCTCAACTTGCCTTCATCATTTGTTTTATTTTCACTTTTATTTTTCTCTCAACTTGCGAATAATACAAATTGTTGACAAGTTTCGTTTTGCCCCAGTCCAAAAATGTCGTCTAGTTGTTTTTGCAAAGTACAACGTGATACCAAGTACACAGTTAGAGCTTTTGAACTTGCATGTAGTTTGATGTAATAACATAAATGGAATTGAATACATGCCCTTCTTCCTATTATAACAGTAGCGCAAGATGCATAAAACTGTAATCCCATACGAAACTACGTTTGAAATTCAAATATCGATTATGAATACCATCATGCGTGACATTAATATTTTGGTTTGGGTTTTTTTATTAAAGTACCATGAAAACAGAAACAATTTAGTAAAATACCCCAATTCGAAAACAATTTGTAAAACTACTCTAGGCCGCATGAGAAGAATGCGACCTGCGCCAACTGTACACCACGCTGGTGGTCAAGGTCAATGATCCTCCGTTATATGGTCACATAATCGACCCGCGACCTTATGGTCGCATACTTGACCTTCGACCCACAACTTAGTAAGGTCACATGACGATAATGCGACTTTCTTTAGGGTTCATATAAACACACAACTTTGGTCCAAAATGAAAACATAATATAAACATATTTGTTCCCCGCCATGCTTCTAGTAGGAGAATGGAGAGGGGAGAGAGTTCTTGTGTAAGGGACACAACATCTAGTACTGGAGAAGGCGAACGATCTTCACTAGCCGCCGTTATCACTATTTAGCCAGACATATCTGCTACTACGCAAGGCTCTTCGTTCGACCCATGTTTGCCTTCTTCTCCCATCATAGGTCGCTGCAACTATTGCCAGTGGAACACACAAACGATTACTGGGAGGATCGCCCGATAATTAATAGGGTAATAGTTTGGCAGTGTACAAATCGTATCCCAAGAACAAACGTTGACCCGTGTGAAGACCATAGGGCACTTCCGCGCTTGGACTATAACTTGGCATGTTATGGTCGATGGGGTAAACGAGTATTCGTGGAGCCAAAAGAGCACTTTGATGCCGTGCAAGACGTATAATTTGTGTTGGACTAGAATCAAACCTCATATGACGGAAGTTGCGGGTGTGCCAAATGGCTAAACTTGTTCGTCAAGCGCAACAAGCTTGAAGAGCAGTGTAACAATTTCTATGCCAAAGTTCTGAAAGCACGGTCTATCACGATGATACATGGTAGACAAGAAAATCGTCTACACGGTGACATTTTTCGAAGGTCTTACGTCGAAATTCGGGCAATGAACAGACGGGTCATATGACAATCGTTGATCAAGGAGGCCATGAGAGAAGTAGAGAAGAATGGTTCGGACCCAATGTCTTTATTAGAAGCATCTAGAGGGACGCACAATACAGGTGGAATCCTAAAGTTTTTTTATTTTTTTGAGTAGTTAAATTTGATGTTAAATGTTTTGTAGAAGATTTTGGTAGAATTTTATGTTTCCTAAAGTTGGTATTGCAGATCTTCAAAAAAGTTTGTAGTAGAATTATATGTCATCAATTTTTATCAGGCTTTTATGTGATCATTGGTCCTATTATTTGTGCAAAACCAAATCATTCATTTCTTAAGGATTGTCATCTTAACGAAACAAAATTATGCAAATATTTATTACACCTTAAAAAAATTACATCATTGGTGTCAACTAGAAATAAACAAATCATACATTTCTTCATCCTTGACTTGAGCCCCCTATAGCATTTTGTGGACATTTGCGCTTGTTGTGTCCCGATTGTCTGCATTTACTGTATGTTTGCCTTTCCAATGGACGCGACTCAACCAAGTCCATCTCATTTTTAAATCGACGTGTCTTTGGACTCCCTTAGGCCAGAGCCAACTGGTTGTGATGGAAATATCTTAATGCCCGGTATATGGTTCCCAGTACAACTCGTCTAATGTAGGGTGAAATGTAAAAGATGTATACATTGCTAGGTCATTTTGAATGGTCTATACCGGATCAATAAAGTGCAATGAATCAAATGATATTTTGCTGCAAATTACAATGACATGGGAGCAGGGAAGCTTGCACTGTTGTCTCTTATTGCAAGTGCACGTTTTTTCCACCAAGTTAATTGTATGTCTGTGATCTCCTTTGTATGGCGACACAACACTGTGACATGTTTGTACCTCATATATTCCATCCGCCCTATTGTACTCTATTACGCGATGTCGTCTAGCATTTTTGCTCCAGGCTCGATATAGATGAAGCGCAAAGTTGTCAACAAAAATAGAACCACCCATCAACTGTAGGGTGTAGGTCTTGGCCTATCGGGCTATTACAATTGGTGCGACATCATGTGCAACCTGTCTAGGAAAATAATTTCGTAACCAAGTCATCCTCACCCTACCCGCGCTTAATCATTACAGGGGGAGGGACAACACTAAGCAACTGATTGTATAGCCCAACCCGATCCAAGTTTGTCCACCCAGTGACAAGACATGTCGTCTACCCATAACCCTAATAGCAATTCAATGTCTTGCAAGATGACTATAGCCTCTCCACTGCGTAAGTGAAAAGTGTGCATCTCTAGATGCCACCTCTCGACCAATACAGTGATGAGGTGTCAATCACGCAAGACGAATGGGAGCTCTAAAAGTACAAAAAAACCTATTTGGCGTACTAACTAGCTAACGAGCTCTGATGGAGGCCCGCGCCTCCTGAGCTAAGCCTTCGATTGATGGCACGTCAGGACTGTGCTGTCCAACGGACCGTGACCCTGCAAGCAACAAATATAACGACAACAAGACAACACTTAGAACAAATTCATTACACTAAACATAATATATACAACTACGGAATAACTCACATCGGTGGCCCAGATGTCACGAGAACAGTACTGGCCCTGAAGAACTAGCGAAGACGGGTCTGAGGGGCCAGAATTCATAGCGTATCCTGCAAAAATAATTGGATATTACCAATTCATGCATGTAATGAGGAACGTAAGGTCAACACCTTTATACTGATATGTTTTTTTTGTTCTAATATGTTTTTTGTGTTCTAGGACAATAGTAATACTCTTTATGTTGCGATAATTTGGCTTAATGGAACTTTAAGGGGAGTCTACGAGTTTCTAGTCCTTATATCGACCCCAAGGCAAGCAGGAGAGACTTCAAGCATATTAAGCACCTTAATCCTCTAATTCAGGTGATGTAAAGAAATCCACCAAAAATAGAAGTATTTTATAGTCAATCGATCCTATTTCCAATTAGATCCTATTTAATTTTGTGAATAAAATAAAAAGAGAAGTTGTAGTCAGTTTGCTAAGCTACCACTTATAGTAGCGTGCGGGAGTAGGTGCAGCCTTCTCAAAAAAAGCAGAAAACAAGTATAGTGCGACAACAAAAACACTCTGGCACAAAAAATTCTTTTTCTATCACAATTAGGAATCCAAGAATTGTTCAGGTTGTTCAATCCTTGTGAACATCATATTCATGATGGTGATAAGCCATAAATGTAAGGACCACAAATTTTGGATTTATAATATACATTCAACGAATTTTTATTAAGCATTTAATTTTTCAATTTATTTAGTAGGATTATAGTAGGATAACTACATAATATATTTGTGTATATATTATTATTGCATTATGGTGTGTATGTGTGTGTGTGTGTGTAGGGTAATTTAAATTAGGATCCTATTTACCTCTGTGGTTTAGATTTTCATCCCAACTACTTTTTGAACTTATGTTTTAATCCTATTTTTATATGGTTTGACAAATTTGCCATTACTTTTGAGGGGTACTATACCCTCTTATCCTTTGGTTAGTTAATTCTTGATTTGTTAAGTATCTTTAGTAATTATCTTCACCATTTTATGAAAATATGCCATGACCTGCAAGTGTTGTTTCTTACTTGCAAATTTACCATGATATCTGTAAATTTACCATAATTTAGTGTTTTACTCCGCAAATTTACTATGAAATTTGTCAATTTACCAGATGTCATGTGTTACCTTCAAATTTATCATGATATATGTAAATTTACCATGGACGGCAGGTATTGTTCCTTACTTACAAATTTACCATGACCTTCAAAATTACCATGATATCTGAAAATGTACCATGGCCTGTAGGTGTTGTTCCTTTTAGCAAATTTACCATAACCTTCAAATTTTCCATGATATCTGAAAATGTACCATGACCTTCAAATATATCACGTCTGAGTCAGTATCATCCAAACCAAACATGTATTTCATCAATTCGTACCTTACCCTAACTCGTAGTCCAACAAAAATAATTCGACTTCCGTCATCCTTCTCCGGTAGCAATCAAATCAAATCCGTACTCCGTATTTCAGTACCGGCGGTCGATGTTCTGTAGATGTGGTGCGGTGTTTGTATGCGATTCCGATGAGTTGAAAAATTCCGGAGCTCTATATCTATGGTGAGGATTGTTGGCCATTTTTTCAGTCCCATGATTTTAGGAGAGACGAGTCCGATATTTGGGCGATGACTGTTAATGGTATGTTTTTAGGAATTTGCTACTAACCCTGGTTAATGTCAACATAAGGGTAAGTGTAATATTTTTTTTAAAAAAAGGATCAAAACTTAATGTTTATAAATGCATAGGATGAAAAAATAATAAACACTTAGAGATGAGACTAAAAAATAAGTTCCCCATATATATATATAAATTATTAACCATGCACGCATTATTATTAAGGTTAATTACATTGTGCAACCACTACCCCATTCTCTTATTATCTCCATTTTTTCCTCTATACTCCCCTTTAAACTCTCACTAAACATATCATTCCCCAAATCTCTCTCTCTCTCTCTCTCTCTCTCTCTCTCTCTCTCTAGACTTCTCTCTCGTTCGCTATCTCTCACGCGCGCTATTGGATTCTTGTGGGTGAAGAAGCAAGTCGGAGTGTGCACTTACACGTGAAAGAAAACACAAGATGTACGAGACGAGCCTGAGCTTAAACTAGAAGAAGTGGTGGCTACCAAAGCGGAGGAAGAGGGTCCCGAGATAGCAGAACCCTAGTTGTACCAGTAGTTAGACCGTCGGTAGTTCATTAAAGGTCCAAAACAACATGAATAAAATTTACCTTTATTAAAATGATAAACAACATGGAGAATATCAAGTTTGATCTTCTATTTCTTTAAAGAAACTTAATTACAAGGTAGAGATGTACAAGAAAAATGCTCAAGAACTAACTATGGAAGCATAAGAGAGCTCTCACCACTCTCTAGAAAGTAAACTAAAACTCTATTTACATAACATGTCTAGACTCCCCAAAATCTGATTATATCTAGTAAAAATTACCCCCAAAAATTCTTCAAGAGGTGATACAAAGTGCTTGCAATCTTAGGTATCATATTGTCCCTGAAATAGTCTTGGCACAGGGCTCGAGGTGGCTAAAAATATCTCCCATCAGTCAAAATAAAGGAGCTGTGACCATTCCAAGCCAACCGGTTGGTCTGGTTTTGGCCCAACCAGTTGAGATTGCTCTCTGTATTTTCTGTTTGTAGTCAGCATACCAATTCAACCAGTTGGTCTGATTTATGGCCAACCAGTTGAGCTTGTTTTCTGCATCTTTGAATTCCTCTTCATCTCAAGGTCATCCGGTTGTGTCAATTGATGACTATCCGGTTGGGTTTTCTGAAAAATTGTAGAATTGTTCTCTTGACTTCAATACACGGCTCCTCAGCCTTTTTTCAATCCTTAGCCCTTTTTCCAAGTCATCGATAAGTTTAGCGACATGCTTCTGAACTCCGAGATTTGATAGGAACCCTTAGGAGTCATATTGACCACCCGGGAGACTCCTTAAGCGTGATCAACCTATAATGGATCAAGAAATACCTTACGTGTAATATCAACCATATTATGTCATTAAAATCACGAACTCGTGCCATAATGGAGACGATGAGCCGATAGATATGCAACATTACATCCTCATCTGCAAGCCTTCCTAACCAATGTTTGTGGGAAAAAAATCAGAGGTCAAGTTCTACCAATCACGAAACAACCATTTTGTGGATGCACTAATGCATTTGCTTGACAAGTTGCCCAGTTGCCAGGACTAAACGTCAAAAAATTATGCGTGGGCACTTGAACTGTTCAAGCATAACCCAACTAATCTAGATATATTTGTGGAATTGAAGCACAATGCAGTTCGATTGTCCTGGTTGGAGAAAATTCGACAGAAGGATGCATCGATGGCTGGTGGTTCTACTACGGCTGCACCGTTCTACCATTTCCCTTAGCTATGTTCTATGCATGCTCCACTTTCAAGATTAGGGTTTTATGAACTAGTTTATGGACTCTATGTGGACGATTTTTTTTGGAATGTTGGTTATGCATTTTTTTTAAATGACATGGAATGTTGGTTATGCATTTTTTTTAAATGACATTATGATTTTTTTAATGTTGGCTATGCCTGATCCAGTTTAGAAATTGGTAAACATTATATTTTTAATGTTGGTTATGTTTTTTTTCAAATATTGGTTATGGTTTTTTTAATGTTGGTCATGCGTGACCTTTGTTCCACCCTTTCCAATGATTGTTTTTTTATGCCAATCCATTCTGACATTACAAATTCTTATTTTTTTTGTAGGGGCCTAACATATATCGTCGCAGGTGTAGCACCCCAAATTGGGCCACATCTATCCACGTATAGTAAAGCATTTTGGTCGAAGAAAATAAGTAGAGGTGTAAATTAAGTACCAACTTGCAGAAACTTACAAGCATGAAAGAATTCTTTTTTTTTTTTAACATGAACAAGTCCATACCACCAAACACATATAACATTCAACTTTATTATTGTGCAGACATGGAGTGGGGTTTTGAAGGGGACGATCCCGATGACCAAAACTTCGGGGTAAACAAGCCCATGCCACTAAACACATTTACTGGGTTACTAGGGTAGAGTAATCCCATCAAACGATGATTTGGGGGAAGAATTCCGCCAATTTAACCAACAACCCCCTTTCAAAATGCACAATTTGAGAGAACAATTTGTCAAACACCAGCAACACATGTTTGGGTTAGACGACTTTCAAGAACTGTTTGGATATGGCATAACCAACAACACCCATTACAGTGGAAAACTTTGGGAACAACGACCCCATGACCCAAACGAACAACAACCATTCAATGTGCACAACTTGGGGTAAGAATTTCAATATTTGCATAATCGACATCCAGTTCAATCGAACAACTTCGGGGACCAAGTCGGCCAACACATACTTTTGTGGGAGTAGTTCTATGGAAATGATAGGGAGGAGGAGGTGATTATCCACCAGTCACTTAATACATCTACTAACACGGCGGCAAATTTTTGAAATGTTCGCTCGGATGCATACTACCAGAGGGTGGCGTTGGGACTCGAGGCAGTATTTGGAGAGAATGCGATTTGTCTGTAGGCGGCTCGACTCACAGCGATGGCGATCAAAAGTAGGCCAACAAGGAGATTGTTCCACACTTCTCCCTTTTCAAGTTGGGCATATGTCCAAGATGTTCTCCACGGGCACTTGGGATGAGTGCAAAGAACTCAAAAATGCCGTAAAGCCTACGTTGCAAGCAAATTGCCTTCTCTTCGAATACTGCCTCTAGTCCCAACTATGTGGAGAAATGCAAACAATATATGGGTGGACCACAAATTGTGACAATGCCCTGCGCTACATGAAAAGCGTGGGAATGTTCATTTTCTAGGTTAGGGGGTAGACCAATGCAATGATATAGGAGTGTTACTTTTACTCGGTCAAGAACACAAAGCTCTAGACTGCATGAAGGACTTCACCGCAAACCACATTAGGACAACACGTAGCCAAGACGAACCCCACCCTTATGTAACTTCAGTGGCAACCTTTCTACCGTTACTTCAAATTAAGCCCCGATTTTTTCCCTTATGTAACTTGTAATTACTGGTTACAGTTTATGTTGTTTATTCTAATCTACGCTGAATTCGCTTTACTTTTGTTATTATTTAACTCAAATTTTGTAGTGTTGCAGGACTACGTAGGTGCTATTAATGGTACGCATGAGAGATGCGTCCCTAAGAACTCCAAGCAAAATAGTGCGTTTGGGAGTTGAAAGGGGATGCCAACCCAGAATATTTTGGATGCGTGCGACTTCCACTTGTGCTTCATGTTCGCGTATGTTGGGTATGAAAGCACAATACAGGACTACAATATTTTCAAACGAGTGGTGAACAACCTCCGCTTGTCATTTCCACACCCCAAGGAAGGTATGTCTTTGAAGTTGGAGACTTCCACGTCCATATCAATCATACATATATGCATGGGCCAATTATGTTACTAATTGATAGTTGGCCTACTTATAGGAAAATACTATTTGGTTGACGAAAGGTACCCCAACAAGGAAGGGTATCTTTCCCCTTACAATGGGTACAAATACCACCAAGCTGACTTTCGCAGGGGAACTCGCAAACCTCATGAAGATTAAGAGTTTTACAACAAGTGCCACTCTTCCTTTGCAGCAGTGTGGAGCGCATGTTAGTCTCTGAAAAAGATGCTTTGGCATTGTCTATAACATGCCCAGATACAAACTTCGTACACAGATTGACCTCATTTTGGCTTCCATGGCAATCCATAATTACATCCGTTGCAACACCCGGGTGAGGAGATATTTTGGGAAGCAGCCAGTGCTCCAAGCTAGTGTTTGTGGATCTCTCGGATGTGGACCTCGAACTTGCAGACAGAGAGGACTGGGAGGAGGGTGAGTAGGACGCGAAACATGAGCCAAACATGAATGACCTTCGCGACAGCATCACGAATGCTCTAGGCCAGTGGAAACGTCGGGGAGGGAGAAAACATTTAGTTTGCATGTAAGCAGTGTTTGCATGCTTATGCCAGGGATACGTTACCGGAATTCACTTGTTTGTATTTGTAATTCTAGTGTGTTGTTACTTTAAGCTATTTTTGTTAGGGTTTTATACCAAAGACCAGGACTTTATGTAATGGATTAATTTTTGGATGATTTATTAATGCTATTTTTTTTATGAGAATCTTTATGGACAATATTTGCATTACATAATATCATATTGTGCACAAGTGTCTATTATTCCATGCAGTAGATATTCTGGTGTGTAGAATTTGACTTATACACAGAGGATGATATTATCAGTTATTGTAAAATATAAGTTTTTAGTTCACAACCTTAGATGAAATTTGACACAACACCAATAGTACTGTAACACTATGTTTTAGTAGGTCTGTCTTGACTACGGAAAATGAAATAGGAAAATAAAATAGTTTCAACTCACAGTGTTAGCACACTTTGTATGTAATGAATATGACCAATTTGAGGTAATTATATTTATATTACTATATAAGACAATTAGCACCGCATGGTAATTATGAATGTTTATACTCTTAACACAAAAATAATTAATGGATGTGCATATTTAATGTTGTTGGCTTTAATTCATCATAGAGTGACCTTGTGGGCCACTAGTCTCAATGAGTTGGGTCACGATATTGAGTATATGATAACTATTGATTATTAATGAAATCGACGTTCCAATACAGGGATTGATGATATCCTCTTGAGTAAGCTTATAAGTTTCGATTATGTCAAACTCTACAGGTGGACATTAGTATCCAACATAACGAATAAGTTAAGTGGAAGGTCTCAAGGAATTTAACAGATGTTGATTTGTGAGAACTCGGAATTTTTTTTTAAAATATTGCCCGAAATTTGATTTAAAAGGGGATTTTATACAATTTATGTAAGTATATGATTTGGGGGTTTATGTGTAATGTATGTAA
>JABCMJ010057098.1:0-12289 GCA_014822125.1 Arbutus unedo
TCGCACCTGGAAATTCCCCCCCCCCCCCCCCCCTCTCAAAAGTGCGAACAGAATGGAATAATATCTTGACTTAAAATACAAAGGTGTGTAAAATGAGTTTGACATACGTGACTTGCTTAAAATTTAGAGTCGTCACTAGATATCGAGTTCGAGTGTGCTAAGTCATCCTCTAAAACTATTTCAGAAGATCATGTCTTTAGAAAAATATTTGATGTATTTTACTTTAAAATTTGATTTTTCGTTTATAAATTACTCTTTTAGAGATTTGGTCTATAAAACATAGATGAATTTAGGTGCCTTCTTATTCATTTGCTGTGCCAACCCATCAAGTTTCGCCTTTATTTTCCTGATTTAATGGTCGGCCTGAAGTTTTGGCTACCTGAGTGTCCCCAGGGTCCTGTTTGATTGTCTGGATATAAAGAGTGAGATATAAAATTCTGTGTAATTATGTGCGGATATGATATCCAGTGGATATATGACTGAATATAAATAAAAGGATATCCTGTGTTTGTTTGAAATGAATATCCTAATATATAGACTTTGGTATGGTGAGACTTGAAACTTAATTGTCCATTTTGCCCTCATACAACCATTACATGACAAAGATTGTACTCCAATTTATTTACCGACTATTTAATTTTACAAAGTCAAAATAAAAGAATAATCCCTAAAAAATATTAGTTGGTTACAAAAAAAAAATTAATTGGGTTACAATTCCTAGTTACCCCTTTTTTTCCTCTATGAATTCTAATTGAAAAATGCAATGTTTCACAAGCCTTGTTGAAATGATTTAGAACAAATAAATTTAATTTACCCAGTTTCTAATTTTACGAATTAAAAAAATAGATCAACGATAAAAATTAATCATTACAAATTGTATTTTAAAAAAACACAAAAAATACAAATCATGTTGAACAAAATATGTTCTACTTACAAAAATAGCAAAAAAGCACACTAATATAATCAAGACACTCAAATGAATAGAAAATACTATCATAAACCAAACTAATCAAGAAACACCATCAGACAAAAAGTTTGAAAATAACACGCAAAAGTAGGCATCATTCATGTGCCTATTAAGGTCCACCTTGGCCTATTTTAACCTAATAAATTACTTATATAATATTCGTACTACCAAATTTGTACCTAAACGTATCCCCCAAGAAAGAGAAACAACCACTCCATTTTGTCCTCTTGAGGCAAGCTAAAAAATATGTCTACTTCGTCAACATGAGGGACAATTAGGCTCGCTACCTTCAATCTAGATTATGAGTCCAAAGGCAGCTGCATCAATTCAGCGAACACCTTCTACCTAGCATCATAAAGGTCTTGAGCATACCCAATTCTTTTAGCAATATCAGCCATTGTGTTATTAGATTTCTCAAAAAAGTTCCCAAATGCATCCGCCATCGAAGCAAGACCGGTTGTATACCTTCAGCCACCTTAGACTTCTTCGTAGATACTTTACTTTTACTTATAGATGGAGTTCAACTTACAGATTTTGAGCAAGTAGTATCCGTAACATTTGGACTTGGTTGACTCTCGGATGGAGTACCAAATTATGAGAAAACATAGGCTTCTTCCCTCTCAATGTCAGCTATTATATCAACAGGTTCCTCAGCCATCTCTTTTATTGCTTTGTCGTTATCAAAGAGGACAAGCCAATCCTCATAGTAAGGGAACGACTTGTTCAACATGCCCTTTGCATTTGGTTCTTTCTACATAACATTATGAAAAATGTTATTAGTATCTAAAATATTAAATATAACTAGAAACAAAGAAAAAAACCACCAAATAATGCTTACCAAGAGATATTATTGTCATACTTGGTCACTATCTACTAGGACAATCTTATTAGTGTCACACCATCCAAACCCACTTAAACAAGTCATATCAGTGAGCAAGTTGTAGTGCCTTCTCCACTGCTTTATCTTTGACTCAATGTGAGGGCATGCACGAAGGTCAGTTCTAGGAAGTGCTAGAAGCATGTGCTTCTCAACTTCACCACAAAATCCAGGCCTAAACTGTTCATTATTAGCCTTCCATTTCTCACTGAACAAGTCGCTTCTCAATTGTGTTAATGTACTGATTCTCATCCTCTTCTTCATTTTCTTCCTCTAGTTCATCTAATTCAAGTTTCACTGGATCAACAAGCATTGTATGTCTTATAAGGTTATGAAGAAGGCAGCAAGCAGTGATGATACGACATTGGGTTTGAACTGCAAAGTGTGGATTGGTCCTCAAGATTGCCCACCTAAGCTTTAGAACACCAAAACACCTTTATATGATGTTACAAGCTTGAGAGTGTTTCATGTTGAAGAACTCTACAGGGTTGTTTGGCATACCTCCTTCCCTCCCTCCAAGTGTTCAAGAGGTACCTTTGACCCCTACAAGGCGCTAAAAATCCCTCTCCATTGGTGTAACCCGCATCTACTAGGTAGTAGAAACCTGTAATAATATTTTATATGTAATTAGATATCAATAACCTAGAAATACATAACTAGTAAACAAAAATAATTATACCAGTTGGCACTCTTAATGCATTGGGTCGACTAACAGCATCTCTAAGAACCCTAGAGTCCGAGGCTGAACCTTCCCAACTAGGCAATACATAAGTAAACTGCATATCATGACTGCAAACACCTAACACATTTGTCGCAATTTCGCCCTTCCTCGTTCTATACCTTGCTCTATCTACTGCAGGAGGTTGTACACGAACATATGTGCCATTTAGAGAACCAAGGCAATTCTAAGAAGCATTAAACAAAAATCCATGAATTGCCACGATAGTAAAATGGCTACTAGACCAAAAAAGATTAAAATTTTTGAATATGAGTTTTTACCTGAAACCACTTCCACCTATCATCATTGTTTGCACCATGTAATGGTTCTGGTGCTTTCAAAAGGACACCTTGGAGTTGAAGGATTGCCTTAAGCACAATATTAAAATGTTTGCTAACCATTTGGCCAGACCTTATGATGGAAAATTTAATTTCTCGATTCTTATTATGGTGGCCAAGCACTTTAAAAAACATGGCAACTTTTTCTTCCAAAATAACATATTTGGGATCACCCAAACCCACACTTCTAACAAGGCCACACAATCTCATAAAAGTATCTGTATTCATTCTTAATTGTTCATGACAGTCAACATCTGAGTTTCTCACCAACCTATTAAGGTGATATATTTGACGTTGAAAAGGATTGGGACCCCTAGTGATCTCTATGGTGCTTGAGAATCTTTCCAATGCAGCATGTAAAATAATGATGTACAAACCACAAGCATAATTGATAGAAGCAACTATGTGTTGCAAGGCTGTAAAAATCTCAAGCAATTCCTTCTTATCTTCATTACCAGGCATCTATGCAAAAAAAATTACAAAAAAAAAAAAAAAAATAAGCAGTTGTTCACAAGTTTAGATGATGAACACAAGTGTGAAAAGTAAAGAATCAAACACAAAATTGTAGTAGTATACTTGTTTATAACAACTAACTTAGAAAGAACGAACTAACGTAGACTTGATAGCTTAATAAAATAAAATAAAAAATAGATATGAAACTCAAGAAAAGTGCTTAAATGTGAACAAAAAAAGAACTATTTTTTATGTCAAACAAATTTAAGAGTAGCAAAATGGGAATAAAAAAAATTATTTTTTACGTCGAAGTGGTTTTCTTATTAGGGCTGCTGGAAATTGGAAAGTTTTTTTTGAGAATGCCAAAAACATCTCCTGTTGAGACGACGATTGACCGAAATAATGACAAGAAACATCTCTTGTTGAACACAAGGTATAAGCATGGGTTCGGTCCCGTTGAACATCTCCTATTGAAAAGTGGTGTTCGTATTAGGACTTAATTTCAAGAATCAACTTCACGTTAATTAAGACTAATGTGTAAAAATTTCGATGGTGATTTCACCACAACGTGGATTTTCAACACAAACAAAAAAAGCGATTTACAGAAAGAGAGAATGAAAAAATTGAAACTAACGACGAAGGTAAATCAAACAGAGCGATTTATGCTCACCGGAGCAAGTGGAGTCATTGCTGGAGTCGTAGACGAAGATTGTCGGAGGCGTGAGCACTAGTTAGAGGCGAATGCGTGGAGACTGATGATAAAATAATCTTTGGAGGTTTATAATATGAAAACGCTGTAGGGTTTTTTGGGGGGTAAACTTGTCATTTTTTCTTTATCCCAAGGGAGGGGATTTGTAATGCGCTCCATGATATTGTATATCCTGCTCCCACCAGGATATAATATCCTAACAAACAAACGAAACACACCATTTATGAGCCCCAGGATTTGATATCCTAATTCCATCCTCCCTATCCCTCAAACAAACAGGACCCAGGTTCCTATGCGCATAGCTTTGTAGCAGACTACCAACCTGAGCCTCGGCCTGGTTACAGTGTTCAACAAGTACGTACATCATGCTCCGGGGGTTGTAGTGGGGGATTTGGGAACCCACTTGCCAATTTTGAAACTGCTACAAGTTGACTCTGGAGTTCCTGTGGTGGATCATCGCGCATGCATTGTGAACGTTATTGTTATGCATTTTAATTCGACTAATTATTTAGTTATTTTGGAACTGGTGTTGCGGCACGGCTTAAGAGTGCTCCAAAATTAACTAAATAATTTTTACTTTAAAAAAAAGAAGAAAGTAAATCCCCTCCAAATTAATCAACTTGACGTGCGCGTGATATGCTCTTTTGATTATGTTAGTCAGACTCAGAATAATTGCTTGACACACTAAGTCGCGTGATCACTTCTTCAAAAGCTTCGTTCATCGGCGATCAAATCCTCGGATCGGACATCGCTGATGAAACGATGAGTTTGACATCCAAAAGTAAACAAAAAGAATACAACAACCAAAATATTTGCTACATTATTGGCAGTTTTCCCTCTCAAACTCTGTAGAAGTTTCACTTTGGCATAGATGAAATCAAGTTTGACATGAAACATGCGTCTTTTTTTAATTGGTCTTATTTTCTAATTTAGCCTTTACAAGAAATTAATCAACATATAATAATTACAAATTGTACATTCACAATTAATACACAATACATCCTATAACATTGGACATTGATACGAGACCATATTTGTGTGAGTGTTTTCTTAGTTTTCGTGAGCCTATTTTTATTGTAAATATATATATTTTTCCATCTCAATTGTGTTCGTTCGACTATGTAGAAAAATTTGACTCATTAAGGTAAATATAATCATTGTATTTAAAGATTTTAACAGTGTCTGCCAACTTAAATTGAATTCGTTACTTCAATATAAGAGCATCGATTGTTCTTTAACTTTTCAAGATGAATAAATAGTCTTGTTTTTTAGCATGAGAAACCTACATTGTTTTAATTCTTAGGGTAAGGGAAAGGTATTGCCTGGTATTTCATGACACTTTGTTCTGCATAAAAAATCTACATGAGTAGTTGTGGGTATATGAGAGCATCTTCAAGTGAAGTAGTAAGATCAAAAGTAAATTATAGTTGAAGAGTCGTGTCAACAGTTCTATACTGTAAGATTGATAGTAAGCTTGAAACATTATTTTCTTATAGCTTTCTGACGCTTCAAGTTGAGAGAGTGAGAAATAGCTCTTCAAATTTCTCAAATCATCAAATACATTTTTTATGATTGGTTAAGTAAGTATTTTTTGTGAAAAAATAGATCCATTAAAATCAAAAGAGTACTAAAAAACTTAAAATTTGAAGAGATCATAGGAGCGCACTTGTTGCAAGTTTCTCTTCAACTTATTACATTTGTTTCTAAAACTAAATTTAGTATACAACTTATAACTAGTAACTTGAACTTCCACATTTTGAATCATGTTGTCAGACTCTTTTTAAGTTACTTGATTTGTAGTCTATCTGAATGAATTGGTCGAAAATTATGAGTTTTTACTATTTCTTTGATTTTTAGGAAAAACTAGAAAGCAAAGGCCAAAATAAATGAGAGACAAATTACAAATAAGAGAATAAAAGATTTGAGACATAATTTTTGTGTGTAATTGTACTGATAAAAAAATAGAACGATCAATAATTTAATTAAATAAATTTAATGTTTAATCCAAACACATAAGGTTGGAGCATTGGAGTTGTACAACATGAACTACTACTCTATTGCTAGATGAGAGAACAATTTATCATTACAAAATAAAATAATAAAAAAGAAGAAAAATAAAACAAAACGGAGGAATAGTGATTTCCAAAGAAGATTTCTTTGAGTTCCTTAATTTTCATACATTTTTGTCCATTAAGAATACACAAATTGGGAACACGACAACATGTATTTTGGTTATAAAAGGGGTATAGTGTGAGTAACAAAAGTTCAGGGGGCAAGGTGTCATTCTTCCAATTTTTTTAAATCGAGACCGACGAGACAACGTTTTTCAGTCGGCCCCACCATCTTTTTTCAATTGATAATCCCACAGTTTCTCTCTCCCATCCCCAGTTCTCCCTCCCACTTTTCTTCCCACACCGGCCAATCTCAACTGTAGTTCAGCCGGGAAAGATATCTTTCCACTCCCTCTCCCTCTCCCTCTCTCCGTAGATACTCAAATTTACAGGTATGTTTTTACACTAACAGGACTCATATATTTAGCAACTCAAAAACCTATGAATTTCCTCTCTGTTTCTAATTTTCTCTTTCTACTTTGGTTCGGAAGCGAATCTCTCGCTCAATTAAGGGGAGTCGGATCGTGCACGTTTTCAGAGATTGACAATTATTAAGAATTGGAGTGAGGATGATTGGATTCGAAATTGTGTCGGTCTTTTATCGATCAGGTTGTGTTTCAGTTCCTTCAGATTGATCGGTTTGATTGACGATGAGGATTGATCGAGGTACATAGGGTTTATATTGATTTGACGGAAGTGAAGATTGCAGTCTGAGCTTCCGGATTCGTGAGGTTCTTTCGAGTTTTTTTTTTTGATACTGTTGAGTAGGAGAGAGTGAGGGGAATTTAATTGTAGTCTGTGAGGTTCAAAATCAGTCGGCCATGTCGAAGGTGGTTTATGAGGGGTGGATGGTTCGGTATGGTCGGAGGAAGATCGGACGATCCTTCATTCATATGCGTTACTTCATTCTCGAGTCTCGATTGCTCGCTTATTACAAGAGGAAGCCTCAGGATAACGTGGTAATGCCTCAACTTCTTGAATTTTGTTGTTAGCTCTTTGTGTACAGTTTTTTTTATGCTTTATGGAATAAAAATGAAACTACATTTGAACCAATTTGTGGTTTGCATGTTATTGGAATTAGGCTTCATGTGGTTTTGTGGAGCTTGATTAGTTCTGTACACCACCTTGCGACCTCACGGTTGTGGATCGAACTCCCGAATCCCGTGGTGAAGTTTGGTGGTTTGGTGATACAACCTCCTTGGTAAACTGACTTTTGAAAACTGGTGAAAACGGGCTTGCAAGGGAAGGGTGCCAAGAGGTTACATATACAAGTCTAAGCCCATAATGAATCGAAATGGGACATTAGGATCATAACATACCATCACGCTCCACAACAAACATCCACGGCGGCCAACTCTATTGATACTGACCAGATGGTACTCCTTTCTTTTTTGAGAGCTCTACACACCTATTTTCATTCAATACTTTGTAAGTATCTTAATCCAGCCTATAGGCAGTGTTCTAAAAATTGGACTAATCATCCGATTAATTGGCAATTAATCGGTAATCGGTTGGTCACCTAGGCGACTACACCCAAATCGTAGAGGGAAATTGGCTGGTCACGTAGTCGGAGTCTAATCGGCTAATCGCTAACTAATCGGACCGTCGATTAATCGGCCGATAGAAAAATGGAAATTGGGCAATTAATATGACATAGTATAGATTAAGTATTACTAGGGTTATAAGGACTTTTATAGAACTTACAGAGCTACAGTTCTTCGACTTGCAGTACTACAGTTCTCTCAATCTCGTCTCTCTCTCTCTCTTTCTCATAGTCTCATACTCTCATTACACTTTATACAGTTTATAGATATATATGTATTATAGAATATCAATATTATATTATAGCTTACATCAGTATAATGGTGTATAATATCTGTATAATGGCATATTATATCAGAATAACCTTGAACTTTGTAGGAATATTTATTAAAAAAACGAAAAAACCCGACTAATCCTCCTAGGTCGATTAATGCCCGATTACTAGGCTTAGGCGCTAGAAGGTCCCCCACCGCCTGACTAGCGCCTAGCAATTTTTAGAACATTGCCTATAGGTTGCACCTTCTGTGGCGCAAACTGGAAGGTGGTGGCTAGCTCTGATATCAAGTGATACAAACTCCTGGGTAGAAGTCACCTTTGGAAACTGGCTTGCAAGGGGATAGTGCCCATGAGCTTGTATACTAAAGTTAACCATGCTTAGTCGATGTGGGACATTAGGATCATAACATTTGGCCCTGAGGCGATTTTTTTTTTAGTACTATAGTATACAGGTATTATGGTAATTCATTGATGCAAAGCCTAACATGTATATGATGTTGGGTACCCTAGCTTGGTACTCTTCTTATTCTTCCGATAATACCGAGAAAATGGGGTAAGCCTTAAATGCTGACAATCTTGCTGAACCGTGTATAACTGGGTGTCTTGTCTCCTTGTGTCGTGATTTGATTTTTCTTCATGCTATTTTGTGTGTATGTGTATGTCATCGGTTCCCTTAGTGCTTTATCTTCCATGGCTCAGATAGTAATGTATTGTGAAAAAGAAAATGGAAGAATATTATGCAAAAGCATCTAACAGCGTGCACTTGATACTTGGTACCATGTCATTGCTTTTAGGCTCAACGATTTTGAGTCCTCAATCGCACTACTGATTCTTTTGTGGTCTGTGTCTGATTAGGTTCCAATCAAGAGCTTTCTCATAGATGGCAATTGCCGGGTGGAAGATAGAGGCTTGAAGACTCATCATGGACATGTAAGTTGCTGTCTCCTTTTATTTATTTTTGACTAATTTTAGCAGTATGCATCTGGAATTGTCAAAAATTTGAGCTGTGTTCACCTGCAAACTCATGAACTGAACTAGTTGGACTGAGCATTGACTGTTAGTATGTTTTCCAGCATTGACTGGCGGTGAAGGTGTTAATTTAACACTGCTGGCCTTGTAGGCCAATGCCACTGAGCTTGTTTGTTGCCCTTGAAGTTAGGGAGTAAGTTCCTTTGCTGTCTTATGTAACATGAATAAAAAGGAGAAACGAAAAAGAAAGAAAATCGAAGGAGAGTTTATATATAATTTTCCTTACATCTTGGTTTTACTGGGAATTTTACATTAAAGAAAAGAAGGGGTTAAAATTCATTTATCAACGAGTTGCAAAGTAATACAAGAATTATGATGAAACACCGACACAGTGGTCAAACCTATAATGTTCAATGTCTGCATTGTTGTCATTATTATCTAAAGTATACTGGAATGCTCTCCTGGGCAAGACAGATGGGTATTGTTTTGTCATTAGTGCTTAAGACACAGAGAATAAAGAAATCTGTTATGCATCCATTTCTCTTACTCATTATAAGTAGCTTAAGTTGTTAATACATTAATTATACATTTTTACCTGAATAATCCCCATTGCATTACCATAAACAAAGATAATACGAAGAAAGCATCTCAATTTCCACATTTGCTGACTTCTTGCACAAGAAGTTCGCAGAGCAAGTAATTGGTCCTTAGCTTTTGTCTTGCGGCTACATATTGGATTTCAAGTTTGTACACTTATGCATTCGCATGGTCGTGGCGACTGCGTATGGGGTTTAGTATCTCATTGGTTGAATCAGTGGTGCCATGGAGTTTAAAAGGTGGTGTTTGCTCGCTCTGTTACAAGTGTCAGAAGTTTTCTGCCACAGAATTTAAGATGGTTAGTGTTTATAATTTCTAAAACCACAATTAGGAGTATTGTCTTTGGATTCCAATCCAGCCCTAAAGTAGCATAGTGTAGCTTGCCCTTTTTTTGATTTTTTAACTGTGCACGCCATTTCTTATACTAGCTGTAAACCTCATTGCTATAATTCCATGTTGGCATAACAGGCCTCTTCAATTCTAGCTTATCTAGGTTCTGTTTATAATCCTGTCATTACCATTGATTTTTTTCCTTTTAGTGCATTATTTATTGGACTAGTATGTTGATTTTGATGGTATTATTATTCACAAAAATCTGGGGGATGTTCTATTTTATCTATCAGCCGTCTATCAATAAAACATGTCCCTTCAAGAAAATATGGCGGTCACCACAGGTTACATTCCAATTGACAGGGTGGAAGATTGCAGTGTGCTCCAGCACTAGAATAATTGCTAATTTTGTTAGTGTTACCCAAAGTATGGTTTTGAATTACTTTTTGCTTGACAAAAACTTGCATTTGTTGAACTTCTAACTTTTCAAGTTATACCTGTAGCATCCTGATAGATTTCTGCTGCACATCGTTTTGCTAATGTGGCTGGTAGCGTAGGATGGTTGTCTTGTTACCTGCAGTCCGTTTTCCAGCTTTTTTATGCAATATAGTGTAACCCCATAAGTTCTAATTGTTTCTATATGATATTCTGCCAAATGTGCTGAATTGCACTTAATGTTGGTATGTTGATGAATGAATAAGTTTGTTTGAGTTGTTTCACGGGATCATGGGTTTGTAAAGCTGATGGTCATTTGATTCCTGTTATGGTTCTGAAAGCAGGTTCACTTGTGGCTTAAGCCAACCACACCCCCCCCCCCCCCCCCCCCCCCAACACACACACACACCCACACACACACACACACACTTTATCCTCATATTCAACATGGCGCCAAATAGTGAGATTCCAAAACAAAAGTAGGTACAACAACCTGTGTCAAATTTATAGTCATGAAGTATAGAAGCTAGTATGAAGCTGTACTAAGCAAACAGATGACGAGGATTGACAAATTTAATGAAAGAGGTCCTGATTAGAGCAAAAGGTTTCCGCTAGCAGGGGATTGATCTAGCTCAATAAAGAGCTATAAGATGCTAAGGGCAAGTTGATTAATGCTTTCTTAACCCACGACTACGAGATTGCTTCAAGCTTTGGTCTAGGTCAAAATGGTAACGGAATCAATATCCACCTGAAATGTCCAACATAACCTAAGAGGATGGATTTGAGGCATCCTGAAACACAGTACAGTTAGCTCAAGCTAAGAACACAGAAACACAATGCAAATTCAAGGCAAAATACGGATGCAGAGAATCCACATCCTCATCTCATCCCTTGTCTCCTCATACATACTCCTTGTAGAAAAGATGTGAGAATGTGAGATATTGCATCCTCTCTCGTGTTCTTCATCACACCAGGTGAACTTTTCCTTCAACATGTCTTATATTAGATACAGAATGAGCCTTTTTAGCTAAATTAACATCAACATAAACAACTCCAAAACCAATTCATATGGAACCTTTGAGTTAATGAATTCAGATCTCCTCATGAATTCTAAGTGCTGGCTATCAGAGAAATTCTCCTAATCAATCTCCCGATAAATCTCTGAAATTACAGATCATCTCATTATGCCTAAACTATTTTCTTCTACCTCTGTTACTTCTCCTTATTGGGGAAATTCCTCATAACTGTAAGGCATCATTAATTTGGAATTATGGAAGGCTGCACTGGAAAGGCAAGATAGCACATTGTGGGTGAAGCCAGTGTGTTGCTACTTCCTACTATGCAGGATTGGTGGAGGGCTCCATGATCATATATTTGAGCAATTTTCCGTCCAAAAGGAAAATGTCGCAGCTGTAAAAACTCAGGTACTAGGTGAGATAAAAGAATCTGCATAGCTTGAAGCCATCGGCATACATAGCTGATATTGGAACCATCACTTTTGTCACCTGAACAGTCTAATGCGGAGAGGGAAAAGGCATGCGTCAAATACTCCTCACATAAATTATGTTTACACCATTCCGCTATATTCTTCTTTTCCCTGCACTCAACAGTGAAAAGGACAACAACAAAGTGGAAACATGATAACAAGAAAAGTTTTCTTAGAGACTTTCCACCTTTCTGGAGAAAGCTTGTGTTCGTTTCTCTCACAATTTCAAAGGGTTAGTCTCTTTGCAGAATGGGATAGCTTTCAAGAACAAGTCAACACTCAGCCTAAGCTGAAGCAGGTCAGATTAGGACTTCACTTTTCTCTTTTGTTCACCAAGGCAAGCATGGTTTTAGATGGTTACATCCATGAAATCCTGACGAGTTCAAGTAATTGACAAACACGTCAGTTTAGCTGACACCTTATCATTTGAAAGTGAGGAACTCACAAAACTCCAACCAACATATTGTAGCCCACGGATTTG
>JABCMJ010057123.1:0-10941 GCA_014822125.1 Arbutus unedo
TAGATGTTAAAGTGGATATATTGACCTATATTAGTCTATCATTTAGTGCCCTCAACACTGTTCTTTCACTTCAACGAAGAGAAATTTTTTAAAGCATTGACACGTGACAAATCGGAATCAGAAAATGAACATGAACAGTCACAAAGAACGTAAAACAGACTAATTTTGAATGACAAATTTACATCCTAGAAATACAAAAAATTCAAGTTGCTTCGAACTAAGTTAAGAACTACCCCTAAGGATAAATGTAAAAGATTACAAGTACAACTACATCCACAACTAATGCTAAACTAGGCTAGTCTAACTAAGTGCAGGAAAGGAAAGGAAAAGTACGTGCAGACAAGATAACTTGTGTGGGGCTTTGTCTCCCTTTTGCCTTTCACCCTTGGTCCTATTTATAGACTATTGACGTTGTTTGCCCAATTTCTTGCATGATCCCTCTTTCGATATAGGGACAAATTGTAGTTGCTCTAGTTCGACATCTCCCCATTCTTGTCATATGTCTTTGATGCATGTTCTGCCACTTTCTTCTCCTTTGATTCTCGCGCATATATTGCAGTTACAATAATTGCCCATGCATGCAAAACATCGTCATTTTGTATTTTGCAGTTGTCATCATTGCACCAGTTTATCAACTACTTCTGATGTTCGAACAACGTTGTTTGCATTTTTTGTGCATTTTATCCCCTGTGGGTACTCCCAAAATATGATGCCACGTGTTGCATTCTTATTGATAGAAAAGTAGAGTGTCAACATACCCCCCCCCCCCCCCTAAAAAAAAAAAAACACTAGCGTAAGTTAATACTTTAAATTATGTTAGTGAACGCTTAAAATGCTCATTTCACGCCATAGAGGGTTTATCAGGAATCGAAAACTGTTTGTTTTCCTAATGTTACGACTCCCAGCCTACTCCCAGCCTACTGGATACTTCATATTCCGCTTATAAATAGAGACACTTAATGTGACTAATTTATTTGTCTTCCCTGGTATGTTATCACACGAACCCTTAAAACTATTAGTCAATCCTTCGAAACCCTTGTCGTTGCTACCAATATCATCAATCCTCCAATGGCGAAAACTAACTCTTCTCCGATCTCAAGGAATTGGGCTGATAAACTCCCTATTCCTGAACCATTCCCTCAACCAATTTGGGACCTCTCTATCGTCATACCTCCAACAACTATGGTGCAAGTCACCATTCTTGCACGGGGGTGATGAGTCTCTACCATCCTGTATTGGCAACCACAAATTTACATTGCAGTTTGATGGACTCACTTTATTCTTCCTCTTACTGCCTTAACTTCCTTCGAGCAGCTAAAACCAAAAATGTTCTAGAACTGCTAGAGTTTGATACAATGAAACGCTAGGCCGCCACACAGAAGAAGGAATGGTCGAACAAAGTCCATCGTATTCATTATTTGGTCAGGTATACCAAATTCCCTACTTTGGCTCCTTTTGAGGATGATGCCAATTAGTTCAAAGAGATAGAAAAATTGCATTATGGCTGTGCAAAAGTTTGTACAGACTATTTCATTTACCCTACTGATCTTGATGACCAAGTTAGAAAGGCTAAGGAACTAATAGCTACTTTTGTTTTTCTTCCTTTTGTAATACTGCTCAAGGAGACTCCTCGATTAAACTTCCTCTGGGCTTGTGAGGTTGTTTCAGTTTCAAATGTGGAACGTACAACCTTTTACAAGATTCATTCTTTCACAACACATCTCCTGAACCTCCTGACACAGTTACGTTACCATCAATAGGATAACCCTTTTGATCAAGTGTGGCATGAATATCATACCATGAATGACAAGTTACAACGTGTGCATTACAAAATCCTTAACCTCAAAAGCATGCCCTTCAAACTTTCTCCTAATGCAAAAGCACTTCGAAAACGTCACAAAGCTGTAATGCAGAAGCATGTCATAAAGGAGGATAAACTCGAGTGTAAGCCTAAGAGGACTGCTTTGGCCTTTCACCTTGTGGCCAACAAGTGGTTTAAACATCAGGCTAATGAGGAGAACAAAAAGCTTGAAAAGCAATTCCTCGAGTTTACTTAGGAGAAATTCCACACCCTGGTGACTTGGACATTTTCCAACTATTTCGAGGTTATCCCCTGTTGTCATTGGGAAACTTCATTATCCAAATGGATTCGAAGGAAAACTGTAGTTATAGTCCTTAGGCAGTAGGATCTTTGTCACGCCCTCAAATTTTAACATAACAAAATCATAATTATCCATTTTAAAACCTCGCCATCAATAATAATAAACTCATAAGTCAAAGTTTTCCATTCATAACCCAACTTTTACAAACCAAAGTCCCAAAATATATTACAATGCCAAGGGGCAATCCAAGCTTGAATGTAGATCAAAATATTGTTCAAATATTACATATGAGATCACATTATACTAAACAAAAGAAGACCCAGGGAAAAGAGTTAAGGCACATCTTCCAAAATACACTTTTCAATATGTTGAGTAACTCGTCAATAAAAGCTTTCAAAAATCATGTATCACTCTATGCATGTCATGCTAAAGTTCTGAAACATTACCTGAAAACACAAGGGGTCAGCTAACTAGCCCAATAGAGAAATTCAATGCTAATCTTACATGTATATGAAATGATATGGCATGGCAAATGGTCTATGTTATATAATTCAATGAATGTATAATTAAGGGCAATGCTTTGCACAAAGTGTCCATCAAATCATTCATGGGCCAAGGTAATTTTATCATACTCCTATTACATCACTCAACCACTCGGGTCGTCAAACTATTTTTTCAAGTTAAATTTAGTTCATGTCATGCCTAGCATTCCCATAGGATCATAGTTTATGTCCCTAGAATTCCTCTTGAGGAGTCTAATTCAATGTATTCCAAGCATTCCCGTAGAAGTCTAGTCTGACCGTCCTAGTATTCCCAGGAGGAAGTCTAGTCCAATTACCCTAGCACTTTCGTAAGGAAATCTATTCCACAAATCACATTATTCATGCATCCACGTATGTCATGCGTCAAACTCAAATTTCATTTTCATCAATCATAACCTTGAATAAATAAAAGGGTAATTTACATGAAATCCCTTTCATCTATCACTCAGTTTCACTTAACCCCCTTCATCTTTCAATAGTCCTAATGTACCCTTTGATCTTTCCAAATGTAACAATCGATCCCTTTTGGATAGACGTAGTTTAAGGAGAATACGATATGTAGTTATGTGCGTCAATCCAAAAGGAGCCCATCATTACATTTGGAAAGATCAAATGATGTATTGGGACAATTAGAAGATAAATGAGGTTAAGTGAAATCAAGTGATAGATGAAGAGACTTTCATGCAAATTACCCTAAATAAATAGGACATCTTAAATTCAGCTCATCCATATGTTATAGTAATACTCCAATCATGTCTTCTGCTATTGCCAAACACAGCTTCAAACTTCTACTGGTGGCATGAGCACTAGAGGGTTGGCCAAGTATGTTTTTATGGCTTGAGAAGCATTCAGGGGCCTCATATTTCTTTAACTTTAAAAGAGAAGAAAACACTTTAGTTTTTTACTAGTATTAGAGACAAATCGTTAAAGAAAATTTAATTCAGCCAAAAACCTTTGCAATTCATTCTTTGTTGCAGGGGTTTTTGCCTCAGTGATGGCTTTGGCTTTATTTTTCTCTATTTGAATTTCCTTCCGTGTGTCACCCCAAGAAAGTTTCTACAAACACTCCTAAAGCACATTTGAGTGGATTAAATTTCAATTTATAATGCCTCATCGTTTGGAAAGACTTTTTTTAATGTTCCAAATACTCTTCACATGACTGGGATCTGATGACTATGTCATCAATATAACAGTCCATGAAATCACCAATGTGTTCATGGGAAATCGTATTCATAGCCCTTTGATGTGTAGCACTAGCATTTTTAACCCAAAAAGCATTTTGACCCGTTTGAAGGTGCCAATATTGTTTGGGCATTGGAAAGTTGTTTTATGAACATTTTCATCAGCTATGCAAATCTAATTATAGTTAGAATGATCATCCATCATAAAAAAAATGGGATATCTGACTGACCTGTCAACTAGGAGATCAACAATTGGCATATGATATTCATCTTCGGGAGTTGCAAAAATCTATACGCACTCTTAACTTACCATTTTACTTGATCACAGAGACTACGTTAGACAACCACTCAACATACCTGGCAATTCTAATGAGCCCGTCGTCCAATAGTCGTGATCCTAGAAATCGCTTTGGAAGTCATTCTCCTAGGTAATTGTTTGAATGTCTTGTGAAAAGGTTTGATAGGCAACCTATGTTCCACCAAGTCTCTGTCTAAACCTGGTAACTCATTGTAACTCCAGGCAACACAATCCTTAAACTCTTGTAAGATAGCCATAAGTTCAGGACGCAACTTGGGGGGAAGCCATTTGCTAATAAACAATGGCCTAGGATTGGCTTCGTCCCCTAAATTTCTTTTTATTAGAGGATCTTGTGTAATGACTTCAATTGCTCTTTAATCTATCGCTTCATCTACTAGCTCCTCAACATCACACTTGCGCAACTCAAGTTTATGCTTATCATCCTCAAAGATAAGGTGTGCCCATGCAACCTCTTATTGGACATTCTGCTCAATTTTTAGAGCTATATAATTGATCATGGCCATTGAACTGGCCTCTCCTTGCTCTGTATCCAGCTTAGAGTCAGGCAATATCATTTTGAGGGGTCTCTGACACATATTTGATAGTTTGTTTGAGTTTTGACCTTAACTGTGCCAATTCTTTTGAGTCCAAGTCATTGGCTGCGGGTGCAGTAGTTGTCAGAGTACTGAGTGGAATGATTCTAGCCTTATATATTTCTGCTTCAGCAAAGTTTGCAGTAGTCTTGAAATGATGGGGGTTTGCTTTTACCTATGCAGTCCCTACTTCTTCTCCATCATCGTACTTAATGGCCATTAATTTTTGACGCATGGAGGAAGACACACATCCATTGACATGTATCCAATCTCTCCCAAGTAGAGCATTGTACCTGACTGTAGAATTGACTACAAAAAAGGTAGTATCCATCTTTATTTCTCCGACTCCGAGCATAATTGAGAGGATTCCCTTTGCATGTTGACTTTTCCTCGTAAATCTAGCAATCGTGGTACTTGTGGGGATCAACTTTACCTTATCCTTTTCTAACCTTTTTAGAGTTTTGAAAGGAAGGATGTTCGCAACGACCCCATTATCCAGAAGCACTCGATTCAGGAGAATACCATCAAAAGTGGCATGTATGTACAGGGGTTTTAAATGCTGCCACATAGCCTTGGTGGGAGACGTGAAAGGGCAAAAATTATCAGTATGGTAGGCACTCATAATTCGAGGTCCTTCCACTTCTGAGTTTGAAGTGTAATTGAAACTAGCTTTGATTGACTCAGGTACCATTTCAATATCATGAGCAACGAATTATGATTTCATCACTATGATCACTCCATCCTTGATTTCTTCACATGTCATAGACACATGGTCATCTCCCCTTTCCGAAACAAAATTCATATTAAAGCACTAGTCTTTCGAGATCCATTTGTATTGCTTTGTGAAAGAAGATACACATAACATGTTCATTGGAACTTCTGAGAATGTTCCAGATTTAATAGTACCAATCCAAACTTCTTGGTCAGACTTTTCTTTCTCTACCTTTGACTCCAACTCCGATGAAGATTATTGGGTCAACACTTCCATTGGTGTTAAATCCTTGTTCAGTCCTCCCTATTCTACGATCATTACCTTGAATAACTCTGATTGATAATTGGCTACGGAGCTGAGCGACACTGAAGTATCATTTTCTGACCCATTTTCTGTATGATGGATGCTTCGATAGTCTTCAGTGTCTAGTTTTCCTTCTACTAAAACTCTCTATGCATTTCTTCAACACGATCCTCTTTTGGTTTCCTTGAGAACCTTGGATTGGGTTTAGATCCCTTCTAAGCACAATCTCTAGGCAATGCTTCCTCTTGTTGAAAAAGGGTATACCTCATTTAAAGTTTCCTTTTTTGTGTTCGAGACAACATTGAAACCATTTGTGACACCTTTATTTTGGATGTCAAAGTACTACCCATTGATTTGGAGCCGATTGATGTGGTTTTAACATCTTTGTCCCTCCTTGGATAACTCTTTGTAACCCTAGAACAAATCTGGTTTGATTTGTTTCCAAAACCAGTCGAGCACCCCTTTTACGAGGGCAATATTTGCATTATATCATATTATATTGTGCATGGGTATCTCTTATTCCACATTGTAAATAATCTGGTGTGTAGAGTTTGACTTACATACAGAAAATTAGATTATCTGTTTTTGTAGAATATAAGTCTTTAATTCATAGTCTGAAGTAGAATTGGACACACCACTAGTAAGACTATAACACAGTGTTTCAGTAGGTCTGTCTTGACTACGAAAAATTGTATAATTTTAACTTACTCTGTTAGTGCACTTTGTGTGTATTGAACATGACCACTTTGAGATAACTGTATTTATACTAACAATACAGCACAGTTCGCACCTCATGGTTATTATGAATGTTTGTGCTCTTAACCTAAAGATAATTAATGGTTGTATACATTTAATATTGCTGATTTTGATTCATTATAAAGTGAGACCTTGTGAGCCAATAGTCTCGATGACTTGGGCCACAATATTAAGTGTATGACAACTGTTAATTGTTAATGGAATCCACATCCCTTTATAGGGATTGATGATATCCTCTTGGGGAAGCTTCTAAATTTTGATTATGTCAAACCTTGCAGGTAGATAGTAATATCTGGCATAACAAATAAATTAAGTGTAAGGTTTTAAATTTTTTTATAGATGTTGATTAAATAAATTGTCAATAATTTATTTTAATCAATAGGTATCTATAATCTAACGTGAGGAGATAAATAAATATTTAATAACATGGAGTTCGAAATATAATTTCGAGATATGAAAAGGGAATGCAATTATAATTCTGTAGTAATATGAATTGCATTTTATATAATTCAGAATTAATCTAGGTTAAATTAGGAATCTCAAATTATATAAGAAGCACAGCCCATACTTCTCATGAGGGTCTCTGTCATTTGCCTATATATATACTGCTATGTCATCTAGGTCAGACACACAACTTGATACTCGAAATATTGAGAGAGCTTTTGTAAAAGCAAAGAGATCACGTTTTTGAGCCCATACCTAGTTTGTGATCAAAGTGCAATAAGATTACGGTAGAAGATCTCGAGGTTAGTCGAGCAAGATCATTCCAGCTGTGCTCAAAGTTCGATCAGGATCAAACTATGAAGATAGTCGAGATCAAGTTAGAGATATCTTGAATGTATGAACTCTAGTTTCGCCTAGTAGGGTTTCATATATATATATATATATATTGTGTAATTTGTACGAGTTCATCATTGAGTCTCGGGAATCGATCCCTAGCAGGCTTAACCGGTCAATATTCAGGCAAGTTTAAGTACTATGTTACATTACTAAGAGAGAGCCAAAACATTCATTCCCGGTGCAATCATAGACTCCACTATAGTTGGCCGAAATATCCAACCGACCCATCACCAGGCAAAGGGTAATTGGGTTTAGAAAAGGATGATTATGGGCCACGTTGGCATCGTGGGGCTTCATCCCATGTAATACCAAATGGGCCCAAGGGATTTAGATCGGTACTTGGCCCATCGATGTATTGCCGAATAGGCCTTAGATGATTGACTCGTGTTGGCCGGGTAAGGCTTCAACCAGCATATGCACGAACGGGTTTATTGACTAGATGTTGGGAGCTCGGCATGCAAATACTGCCAATTCGAATGGCTCCCCAAGTGTTTGTTCAAGGCAGTGGGGGCCTTCTGCCTTCTGGAATCAAGATATGTTCTAAAAAGGAAAACATAGTTTTGGCAATTGCTGTATTTCGAAACATGAAGCATGCGAAAGATCCACAATCAACGAAATAATCAATTAAGGTAATGTGTGATTAAGGAAAGACCCCCTAGATATTCTATTACCAAAAAATGCATCTGCCAGCTTATAAATACAAGATCGAGAGGTAGAAATCAGGTACTGTCACACTATCATTTTTTAACATTTGTAACCATAATTTATCATAAATAAAATCTTACAATGCTCAGTAGTAAACCCATAATTCCAAATCCATTTACATACATGATAGAGTCTACAGATCAAATTTAGTCCAAAATGGGTAATCCCCGGCCTGATACATAAACCGAATGAAATATTAGAGTTCAAACATTTACATTTCCTTTCAAACATGAAGAAATAAATTGTAAAAGTAAATTACTTTACATCTTTCAAAAATGAGTACAAAGATGTCGGGCAACCTCTATCAAAAGCCTCCAAAGATCTATGCAACACCGTATGCATGTCACGCACTTCATACTATGCTTCTAGTACAACACCTGAAAAATGATAGGGTGCACTACACAGCTCAATAGGAATGTCTATGCCAACATTATATGATTATAAAATGACATGGCATGTGACGCGAACAATTCATAACGACATAAATAAATTATGATACTAAACCAACACAACAAGGTGTATCAATGCTAACAAGTTCATCTCACAATTCCGTGGTTCATTCAATCTGTTTCTCAATACCAACTCATTATCCACTAACCATTTCACATTACTAGTTTATCATCCATTGGCTATTTCTCCTTACCAATTCATTAGTATACTATTAATCTACTATCAAGTCAATACTTCGATCTGTACATTCACTCACTAAGTCATCCATCACGTCCCATGTCTCATAAGCATAAACAACGCCTTTCATTATGCATCGAATCATCATGTCTTAGTTTGGCAAGATTATCCAAACCATTTCAGAATTCATACTAACAATTCTATGACAGCGACTTACCATCCAATGAATCGTTCAATCATACTATGCTCACAAGTATCAATACATTCTCCTTATCGTAGTTTGTTTGTCATCCCTAGCACAATACCGCATGGTGGCTAGTCATAGCATTATTAAAATACCTAGCACTCTCCCGAATGAGGCTAGTACATCATTTCATATCACCCATAGCACTTCTCCTAATCGAGGCTAGTACATCATTTCATATCACCCCTAGCACTTCTCTGAATGGAGGCTAGTACAACATTTCACATCATTTTTAGCACTTCTTCGAATGGAGGCTAGTACATATCATGTCATCCCCTAGTATATTCTTGTAAGAGGCTAGCAATGTTATTCATCTCCTAGCACACTCCCCAAAGGAGGCTAGTTATACGATTTCCGTATTCTACTAATTCTTTAACGTATGTCCACGTGTCACATTTCAAATGACTTACATTATTCAAAATAACTCTTAAAATCCCATACAGTCTTAGCGATCAACGGGTACACAATAATATAGAGCATAAAGATGGCATTTCATTTAGGTAATATTAGAAAAAGCAATGAAAGCTTGACCAATATACATTCACCAACACATCACTTACCAATCAATTCTTATCATTTAAAGCCAACGCATTTGAACATGTCTTGTAATCATATTCTTTCTATCGTAACACATCACATAGCCTAGTTCAATCTAGATAGTCAGGACAGACTAGGTACCACAAACATAAGGGTTATCAACCCACACCTCTACCTCAAATCATACATGACACAATGCCTCATGAGAATACAAGGCCGGTCACCCTCCAAAGAGATAAGGGGACTCCTCACGATATTGGAGTAGGGTAAATTGCTTCCGGAATGAATTTCATCTAGAGTAGGTCTATAGGAGAAAGCACCTCTCACATAAGCATCTCACCACATAGCTGAAAAGAGGTTAAACATCACACACCACTTTTTCTATGTATCGACATAGAATAATACTCTGCATGAGTTAGCACACTTTCCTCGCAATCCAACAATCCATTTAACCAATTCTCGGTTCATGTGACACGTCTTATGTCAATCTTCTCTCCCATCACTTCACCTGATATGGCTAGACCAACTATATCATTCGCTAGCACCCTTTCCCAAAGAAGTTAAAACAATTTCCACACCTAGCTAACACCATTCCCACAGAGGCTAACACTATGTATCACACCGAGCACACTTCCCGATGGGGCTAGCTCATAAAGTCACATCGTCCCACTATAGGTAAATGACCCAAACTTTGCTTCAATGTTCGTTCCTATCGTGTTGAAGGTATACAAGGTTCTGAAGCGATCATAATGTATATCACAAGTTCTTAACATTTCGGGAATACCATAAATGACTCCACGATATGCGAAACATGCATTAAATCTCTTAAACATACTCTAAGACATTAAATCATGGCCCAGAAGCATATAGAAACTATCCCAAAATCAAACTCCAAAAGTCCTCAAACAAGACATATTGCTCAAGCAAAGTGATGGTCGCTCGAGCGATCTCGAGACAGTACATGTCCCTAGACTAGTTGCTCGAGTGAATTCCAAATTACACACTTCACTCGAGCGACTTCCAAATTACACACCTCACTCGAGCGACATGAAGGTTGCTAGGCAATTTTTGGGTTTTGACACATCGCGAAGGCTCGAATAATGTTTCTCAAATCTTTATCATAAACAACCAAATTATGCAAGAACTCAATCCAAACACCCATGTACACAAAAAGAAGGTTAAACGTTCCTACTTCCACTACAACAAAATTGGTTTGTAATAACGAAACAATTTTATTGCAAAAACTATATTTTTCGTCGCTAACTCATTAGGTGACGGAATTTTTCATCGTAAATTTTTGTCGCCTATACTTTCACGCAAAAAACTCTTAGTGATGAAAAATAATTTTTCTCGCCTAATATGTTCTTTTTGTCGCCAATAGAATATATTCGGCGATGAATTGTTTTGTTGCCAATATTAGATTTTAAAGACGAAATATTTTGTCACCAAAAAATACATAATCGGTGAGGAATTTTTTCGTCGCCAATATCTGCTTTTGGAG
>JABCMJ010057190.1:0-10564 GCA_014822125.1 Arbutus unedo
GCTCCCGACCTCTACAGCTCAGGCTCAGGCTTGACCTTGTGGCCCTCAACCTCCGCGGCTCGGGCTCGGCCCCGTGGTCCCTGAGTTCCGTGGCTCGGGCTTGGCCCCGCGGCCCCCGACCTCTACAGCTCATGCTCGGGCTTGACCTTGACCTTGTGGCCCTCGACCTCTGCGGCTCGGGCTCGGCCCCGTGGCCCCCAACCTCCGTGGCTCTACAGCTCGGGCTCGGCCCCCGACCTCCGCGGCTCTACAACTTGGATTCGGCCCCGCGATCGGGTTTCAGCTCTAGAGGTCCTAGCCTACGAACCTCCGTGGCCGTACGTTCGGCCCGAGATTCAGCTCGTAGAATCTCGGGGGCCTTACCTCAGGCCACGTACTTGACACGGCCTATCCTCGGCCTCTCGGCCCACATTTTTCTGGGTTCGGGTCCTATGGGCCTAAAATCTCGGGTATGGCCTACAGCATGCATGCAACTTTTTTCTCTACTTTAGGTGACATTGTTCTAACATCACATAAGGTTCCATGATTTGCCACCAACAAAACAAAACAAAACACTCCCGCTCCACAGTCATGTTGCGTTCAAACCCTGATAAATCACAATGCTAGTGCACTAAAACAACAAGTTTATGCTCTTCAAATCCAAATATATATATTTTTCGTTTTCCCATTTTCTTAAATTCAGTCATTGTAATGCCTTACTCATTGCATTATAACGAGTAAAAAGACGCAAAAGTAGAAAGCACTTGTTGTCCAATGACAGGCTTACCGAACAAATAAGTAACAATCATAAGTCCTAACATTCATAGTGTGCTTAAAATTGCTAAAATCTTGAATTACTAAGAGAATAAACAGAACACCCAGTTGACCAGCAATAACAAATCAAATCCAGAAAATGTTTTCCCCATTACGGCATCATATGCATCTCAAGTACTTTATGGGGACAACAAATTACCAATTCATATATAAAAATCAATTAGAGCAATGAATTGAGGTGGTTGGAACACAAATGAGGAAGATCTATGATAGAAAAGAGAGGGAGAGAGAGAGAGAGAGATGAAGGCATACTCAGATCTTGATGAGTACTCCTTTCTTTTCTGGGGTTCTAGTGACAAGGATTTTGAGGTCCATCATCTCCCGAGTATAGTCTCCCATTTTTGTCAGGTTGCCGCCGTTTCGCAGATAAAAATGTTCGTCTCTCTCTCTCCCAAGTCCCAGGATGAGTGATGAAATGACTATATCCATGCACTAAGAAGAGGGAATGGAAGTCTTACTATTTATTTATTATATGGATTGCATTTGATGGGAAATATCAAAAAATGTCCTCCTTTTAACATTGTGGAGCTGGTTTTAGTTTTTGGTGCATCAATTCTTTTTTAGTTGCTTTTTACAGAGTGAGAGTTAGCGATGGAGTCCTTCATTTTTCACATCATTACTTGGTTAGTTTTATTTTGTGACTTTTTTAAGATTAAGAGATATTGTAACGAGTTGTTTCACTCGAAATTTGTAATCCATGAAACAATATCATTTTGAGACAAGTAACTCAAGTCTTTACGGGACTCAAAAATATCTTTTTGTGTGAACCTTCTTGTTCTTCCAAGTTTCCGTTCTCCTACTATCACCTCCCACTCTTCTCAATGACTCCCATGGCACTATCACTCCACCATCATTATTAGAACGTCAGACAAGCAAAGAGTAATAGGAAAAACTAATCAAAGGGAACCTATGTTTTGAATTGCCATCAACCTTCTTTTGATTCTTCAACATGAACACTTGGAAAGGAAACCTATCCATAAGAATACAAGAAACAATACCAGCACAGGTCCACAAAAGGGAAGGCTGTAGATTTCCAAAGAGCTCCCTGAAGGCAACTAAACTCACGCCCTTAAAAAGGTCTCAAAACTATACCGTTTTGTGCAATCTTTATAATAAAAGATCTCTAAAAAATTTACTAAAGATAGAAAAAATCTAAAAAGGGCATTTTTTCACTCTCTTTCATATTTTTAGCATTGTCTTGTCTAATTTTTTTCTTTTAATTTTGATTCATATTTTGTGTGTGTCTGTAGTTCTTCTCATCGAGATAAATAAAGAAAAACAAAAAATTTGATCAAAACCTATAAAATTACAAAACATCAAATCATAGTTAGTGTCTTTAACAAAAATAATAATAATTTAGTACAAACTTAGCTTTACTAGTTTTCCTTTAGTAACTCACCTAGAAAAGAAGGGTTTCAAAGCAGGGCAGCGAAGAAAGAAAGAGGCCTAATAAACACAACATACCCTTCTTCATGTCACAATGCAACATAGAAAAGTATCACTCACTCCTTTCCTCTCAGCAAGAAGTTTCCATTTATGTAATTGATCCGTGTTACTAAAGCACCCACCAGGCCACATACGTTCATTACAACCAGTAGTTAAGAGGCATCAGTCAGCTAGATAGAGGATTCAATGGTTTCAGCTCTGAGTTTTCACATAAGAAGATTTTACAAGTGTTTGGAGAGGATGGACTCGACGACACCTTGAGCGATTGGGTGGTAACTCGCACGGGCCTCTGAGAAAATCCTCTTTGCAAAAACCTTCTCTTCCTCGTTTCCGATGCCTCCTTGCACCAGCGCAGTATAGAGTGGACGAAGGTACTTCATCCTCCCAACTTCTTTTAGAGTTCTCTCCACCTCACCGTGATAATCTCTGCACCTAGATACGATTGCCAGTTGGAGGAATGCTACCTTGACTTCAAAATCTTTTGATTCTGCTAGCCTATAGCGTGCATCCAAGGCTGAGAGCTGCATAATCAAACACGTATGTAACAGAAAAGACAAATTAACAACCCTGCCATTGCAATCATGTTATTTGATAGATAAAGTGAACTAAGGACAGAAATCTGTAAGAATTTAATAAACAACCTATGCCAGCTTAAATGAAACCATTATGCACCTGAAAAGTGTCTACATTGTATTTGGTTCCAGAAGTCAAGGACTGGAAAATCTATTTTCCAGTGTATAAGGCTATAAGCAAGAACATCAATATAAAATACTTTGTAAAGCAAAGGAGCAGCAAGAAATCTAAGAGACGCCATGGCTAGGTTCACTAGATGTCCTGGAGATGGCCTTTGATGATTCTTCACTGGATATGAACGAGATAGACCAAGGCTAACCTCCAAATGAAGACACAACTCTTAGAACACTCCTTTAGAGATTCCCTAGTTGAGGACAGAACCAAGATATAAGTAGCCTGGATGATGAGGAAGAGCCTTGTGTCACGGCCCAAGATTTCTCTATTTGCACTCTGTGCAGCACTTAGGCAAATCTCTCCCCAATTGCCCAAGTCAACCTTCCCACCAAGCATGCTTGAAGACAATACTCGATCCTCACACGAAACTGCACGCTATCCTCTTGCCAAAGGTCATTGCGTGCCCTAGTGTTGCACTAGCGTTGCCCAAGTAAGGCAACATGTCCATCTTTAGCCCACAAGTTTGGCACATAGTCAAACGTTAATACCTCGATAGCACATTTTGCCTAGGACGATAAGCCAACGGCCGAAACGCAGGGCATAGCATGCATACATCTTTAACCTCCTTGCCCAAGTTACCGCGTAGTACCAGCAACAAATGTCAAGATGTACTGGCCATGGGGTCACCAAACCCAAATTGAGAAACCTAGACATCCCTCTGGATGTCCCAAGGTCCGCCCACAACTTACCTTGGGTGGCACATTCGTGTCCATTACAACAACAGGGAGGCTGGTAATGCACACCACTCTCCCCTCAGTATAGGATTCTGAGTCTTTTCCAAAATGACATGAGAAAACATCACTTCACCATATTTACAAAAACATCATTGCCAACGACAACGACACCCACTGACAGGTCACGACACTAGGCAGAGGTCTCAAATATCGATACCCCGTAAAACAGGATCCTTCATGGTGGAACTCTCGTGAAAGAAAATTTCAAGTATGGGAAGGGATGGGGTCTTTCGAGATTGTTGACCTAGAGAGAGGCTACTTAAGGGTGTGCTTTGAGCTCAATGATGACTCTCTCTTGAGTGTTGTATGAGGGTTCATGGGCATAAATCAAACCAGTATATACATCAATTGCATTATGTTAGGAGAGTAAAGGATTTAATAACCTGTTATAGAACCAAACAAACAATAGGTTTTCCAGAGTCAAATGCTACGCCATTACATAGATCACAGTCCTACTTATCCAGTACTTTTCCAATATATAATCTGTACTGTGAATGAAACTGGAACTGCATATGCACATGGCTAACATTCTATAACCTCCAAAAGCTATCTTTAATTCTGCCTATATTATCCTTTATGGGAAGAAAAATAAGCAGTGGGAATTCAATCAATGCACCCAACTCGGCTTCACTAACCAAATAGTGAGACAAGCGAACCAATTACAATTAGGTTTCTAAACTGAGATTATTCTCATGATAATAATTGAAAGAAAAAACAAACTTCTCCAACAACTCAACTTTTCAAAAGAATGAAAAAGATCATGAGTTATCATTAAAAAGAGATAATGTAAATAAGAATATAATAGTAAGTTAGTAACTCTATGCTTTTATATTTTATCCCTTTGAAAAGATGATCAAACTAAAATACTACATTTTTTAGTTTCTTACAGCATTCAGCAGGACATTTAAAAAAGGACATCGACACAAGTACCTACTCCGAAAGTTGATAACTACGAGAGCAACTTCATGTAGAATATCCATGAATCCTGCTACCAGTCCAGAGATAATGTAGGGATTCGGGAAGAAGGAACCCAACAGTTCTAACATCAATAGCAAAGTTACAGATAGAAGAGAAGAAACAGAAAATGTAACCTGTGAAGCCTCGACAGACTTGGGCAAGTTCTCCAAGTAAAGCTCCCATTCCTGTCCTTGCCAATCAGCAACTTCATCCTCCCTTGGCATCCGACCAAGCTTGAACTCATTTGCTAGTGATACAATCTTTGAATAGATGTTGGAAACTGGTTCCATGGCATCTGACGGGATTCCAGTACCCTCAGTCCACGCTTTCAAGTCAATCTCATTCTCTATTCCAGGTACATTTGCAATTAGGAAATTGAGAAACATATCAGTGTCAATGGATTGGAACTTGAAGGTTGCGATATATTTCTTCAAGAATTCATCAAATGCTGGCCTGCCTATCTAAATGGAAAAACAAATCCAATCAGGCTTTTCTCCATACTAAAAACCTACAGAGTCCAAACTGTAATGAAACAAACATACCTGCCGTTCAATGCGCCACAAAAACTGGAAGCCTTTCTCATATGGAACTTGAGAATAAACATCATCAGGATCAACTCCTTCCTGATTTGTTTTGAGCTTTGTGAACTCCATATTGTTCTTGAATCTCTCCATTTCCTCCACCAAGCCCCTCCAACCGATTCCAATATTCAATGCCGCTCTGTCTTCCCCTTGCACAGCCTCAACAATTCTCCTCTCTGCATACGTCGTAAAACCCTGGAATCAATTACAAATACCATAAAGTATCAATTAAGACAAGGATTCTTGCAATAGAATGGCAACCAAGTGAAAACCATGCCCACGCATAGAATCTATGTTTTATTTCACTTCATTTATCTATTCCCTTGAGCTCACACTTGATCATTTCATTTTAAGGCTATGCCATACTCAAGACAAGTAAAACTTTCTTAAATGGTCGTAACTAATAAAAACTAATTGATGCTAGCATAAAAATGTGATTTCCAAAAGAAGAAAAATGGTCAAGTAAAAGGCAAAACAAAATAGTCACCAAAAATTGAAGTGGTCTTGTAGAATAAGGCCTTCACAATAAGAACTTGAGAGGAATCAAAATATCCGCATGCCAAAGGATCCCTTCTTATCATCTAGAGATGAAATGTCTGCGAAACATATGGAGCTGTAATGTTATTCCATTTCTTCACAAGCAATTTATGTATAAACAATGATGGTTTCCTTCAATGCTATGCATCCTTTCAAGCTGTAAAACAACTGAATGAACAACCATAACCCTGCACAACATGCATTGTATTCAAGATTTTCCTTGAGGTGGCATAAATCAAGCAGCTCAAACAATATTGCCGCTATAATCAATAAGCCAACACTAAGACAACTTATCTAGGACTACCAGAACAATTCAATTGTCAAACAATATTCCTTTCATTTGAAATGCACAAAAAGCAAGAAAAAATTGAACATTGTGTGGACAGAATAAGTTCTCAACTACTTACAAAAGCATTACAAAAGCATCACAAAATGTTAAAAAAAAAAAAAAAAGATCATTTTATTCTTAAGCAATGGATGCACTGGTAATGTCACAAATGAGGAATACTCTGTTAACCGATCTCTATTTCATTACAAGAAATCCATTTCCCATTCCTAATCTCACCCTCAGTGAAAATGAAAAGGGACATCAAATAACAGTATAATGCATAAACCAATATGTCGTCAATTTATCCAAGGATCCCAAATAAAAGAATACCATACATAAGCATAACATCCACATATACGACTAAGGAAAGAAAGAATTCCAACTTTCAGGCATATCCCGTGAACATTCAAACATAAAACAAAGACACAAACCCAGTCCTAAGAACAGCAAATGAAGTACATATATACCTCATTCAGCCAAAAGTGGTCATTAGTCTTGTTAGTAATTAGATTGCCAGTCCAACTATGAGCAAGCTCATGCGCGACAACCTGAGCCCCGCTAGCATCCCCCTTAATCACTGTCGGGGTCAAGAACACCATCCTCGGATTCTCCATCCCGCCGTAGGGAAAGCTTGGCGGCAACACCAGCAAATCAAACCTCTCCCAATCATATCCCCCAAATAACCTCTCCCCAACTTCAATCATGCTCTCTGTTCCCGCAAACTCCCTCGCGGCGGCATCCAACACTGCAGGCACAGCCTCTGCATACACCCTAGTCCTCGGGCCCACCTCTCTCCACCCAATCTCCCCGACCGCAAACGCAAACAAATACGGCGGCACAGGTTGTTCCATCACAAACTCCTCCACCACTCTCCCTTCCGCGCACCATAGTGAATCATCACAGGCCATGGCCGCCTCCCCGGCCGCTGGAGGCCGGCGCTCGACGTGTCGAGCGGCCATCACGGCAGACAGCTGGCGCGGGACGTTCAATTTGGCAGAGTAGCAAACCCTAGCAGCGGGGGTGTCTTGGCAAGGGAAGATAGAGCGGGCATGGATGGATTGGCACTGGGTGTAGACGAAGGGGAAGGACTTATTGAAGGTTTGAGGAGGGGAGAGCCACTGGAGGGCAGAGGAGGAGGGAGAAGTGGTGAAGGCGAGGAGGAGTTTGGAGTGGTTGGAGAGAGAAATGGTGAGGGATTGGCCCTTGATCGGGTCGATGGGGGAAGAGAGAGAGAAAGGGAGTGGAGAGTTGGTGAGAGGATCGGTGACGGAGGTGACAGAGAGAGAACGGGTGTCGAGGAAGATGGGGCCGGAGTGAGGGGTTGGGAGAGAGAGGAGAGCGGAGGCGTGGATGGTGGAGGAGGAGAAGTCGAAGTAGAGAGAGAGGGAGATGTGAGTGGTTAGAGGGTGGGACGAGTCAGTGAAGGAGTGGGGATCGATGGGAGCCATGGGAGCCATGGGAGAAGTGGAAGTTAGGGGTAGGGTTACAGTGTTATTGATAGCTGCAGGAGAGAGAGAGAGATTGATGCTTTGCTTTGCAAACGAATCGCAGGCGAGGAATCTGAAGATATGGAAAATAAGAGTGACTGTATGAGAAATTGTGCTTTCAATAGGTAGGTACGTAGGGAGGGAGGGAGGGATTTAAATATTAATTGACTGAGGTTGGAATTTCATCTGTTTTTTAATCAATAAACTTCCAAAAAAAATAGGGTCCAACTCCGTTCTATAATTGTGATATTTTCCCAGAAACTTGTGTCATTTAAATGGGTAATTTAAATCAGAGTTTTATGAGATTTTTATTTTATTAAAGATTTTAAATTATATTTTAATTTCAGTTTTATATAGTTTGATATATTTGTCCTTATCTTTTAGTGGTAGTTCATATTTTTATCCTACTTTAGTGAAAAAAATATAATTCTCAATTTGATAGATTAAAAAACATGACAATAAATTAAGTTTAAAAGTTAAAAACAAATATGATAAAACATAATCAGTAAATTATGAAAGAATCACCGAAAATAGAGAATTATCAAACCAGCTTCATTGGGATCTAATTTTCCTTTCTACTTATTTAACGTTTTCAATCTCCCAAATGTGACTACTGTTTAGTGAATTAGAAAGTGTATCGCAAATATAATAAGATTTTTTAATTTCTTGTATGCATCCTCATCTATACGAATTTAATTCTTCCCGAATTTTATAACCCAAAACTAATAAAAAAAAAAACTCCAGTTGTATTAAGAAGAAAACTAATTGCTACGAGTTAGAAAGAAGATTTTACGTCAACCATCAACGATTTTTTTTAAGACAGTTCTTATTACATAGTGAGTAAAAAAAAAATTATTTTTATTCCTCATTTTAGCATCCGTTTTAGAATGATAGTGGTTAAACACTATACGAAAGTTATGCGGTAAATTTACAATCGATCCTAACAAATTTACCATTAAGTAAGCAAATTTATCATCACAAGAATAAACAAATGTAAATTTACTGTCACAAGTAACAAAGAATTTTCAACAAAAATTATATTTAAGACATGGTATATTTTTGCACATGATTTCTTTTTTTGTGTACTTTGTTTACAGTATCATTGTTCTCATTTGTTTAATACATAATAGTTGCAATAGACGATGGATTGATACTAATTTGTGGGCATAATGAGAAGATTGTTGAAATGCGGATAGATTGTAGGTGTTGAATAATATACGTGATAAATGAGGTCACTTAAACACTGAATCTGTTTTTTTGAATTACTCACAGGTCGACAACGAAAATCTACTATTGGATAATGACTAGAATTTAGTTACGATATTTGGGCTTTGTAGATAGTGCAGGCTTTGAAGATATAGAAGTTGTTGTTAGGGATTGCACGCACGAGTTGTTTGGTAATGTTGATGGGGACGACAACAATATAAATTCTAGAAGTTAACGAGGTATTATGGATTATACTAGGGTCCAGTCAATTGATGGTGAGGAGACAGATCATGTTGTTGATAATATTCCAGTATTCTGCAGTCACAAAAGAAACAACTTGTTATCATCCTAATAGTTAGATGGAATTATTGGTGTTGGCCAAAAAATTCAAGAAGAGATTTCACAACTTCATACTGTATTGAGGAAGTATGCAATTGAGAGGGGTTTCGAGTATGTTTTAGCCAAGAAAGACAAAATTCGGTTGCCCAACGCTAGTAATTTGTGAAATCCCTCTCAATTGCATACTTCCTTAATACAGTATGAAGTTGTGGAAACCCTTCCTTCAAAATTTTGGCCAACGCCAATAATTCTATTTGACCATTGAGATGACAACAAATTGTTTCTTTTGTGACTGTATGATACTAGAATATCATTAACAACACGATCCATCTCTCACCATCATTTGAATGGACCCCAATATAATCCATAGTCCTTCTTTTACTACCATAACTTAAATTGTTGTCGTCCCCATCAACATTACCAAAGAACTTGTGCGTGTAATCCCTAAGAACAACTTCTATATCTTCAAAGCCTGCACTATCTACAAGCCCGAACATCGTAACTAAATCTTCGTCGTTATCCAATAGTAGATTTTCGTTGTCAACAAATGAGTAATCAAAATAACAGATTCAATGTCTAAGTGACCTAATTTATCACATATTTTATTCATCACCTACATAAAATTCCAACTACGATTTATCCGAATTGCAGCAATGTTTTTCATTATGCCTACAAATCAGTATCAACCTACTCTCTATTGCAACTATCTTGTATTAAACAAACAAGAATAAAGGTGTAAAGAAAGTACAAAAAAATCATGTGAAAAAAATATACCATGTCTTAAATATAAACAATATGGTAAATTATTATCATGGTAAATTTATTGATAATAACTTTACCACCATGACATTTTTATTAATGGTAAATTTTGCTGAAAATTCTTTGCTACTTGTGATAGTAAATTGGCATATTCTTTTCTATTTGTAATAATAACTTTGCTTATTTGATGGTTAATTTGATGCTCTTTAAAATTATGATGGTAAATTTATCACCTAACCTTCGCAAAGTGTTCAACCACTATCATCCTAAAATAGATGCTAAAAAGAGGAATAAAAGTAAAACAAACATTACTCACCGTGTAATAAGAACTATCTTAAAAAAAAATCATTTATGTTGGACAATGAAATCCTCTTTTTAACTCGCAACAATTGATTTTCTTCTTAATACAATTAAAGTTTTTTTTATTGGTCTCAGGGTATAAAATCTGAAAAGAAATAAATTCGTATATGTAAGAATGAATACAAGAAATTAAAAAATCTTATTATATTTTTTGCGATACACTTCCAAATTCACTAAACAGTAGTTTCATTTGGGAAACTGAAAACATTGAATAAGCAGAAAGGAAAATCAAATTCAGGTGAATCTGTTTTAGTGATTTTTTTTGGTTCT
>JABCMJ010057228.1:0-5000 GCA_014822125.1 Arbutus unedo
GTTTCTCCCCCTCTACCTCTTTCAAAACTATATTGGCATAAAATATTTCGACAAGCTCCCTTACATATCCTTCTACCACTTTGAAGAATCGATCCAATTGACGTTTTTGTAATTCCATCACCACTTTGTTTGTCAATGAGATACTGGTTTTGTTCACTTGCTACTCATAGGTAATTTTTTTTCTTCCCACTTCTTCCTCACTCCACCTTTCTCTTCTTCTTTCCCAACTTCACTCGTTTTCATTTTTTACTGGTTCGAATGGGTTTAGTTGGTTTTGTAGGTTTGGACTTAGACTTTGTTTGGTTTTGAATTTGGCTTTGGCTTTCCCTTTTTCTTTTGGGATTGTCATCTTAGCTTCAGGTAATAATACTCTTAATTCTCCCACAAAGTCACTATCATTCCCTGAATCATGAATCACAAGCCCCACAAATTGTGGAGTCCTAGATGTTCTAGCAGTTTTTCTCCTAGGGATAAGTTTTTGAGTGGATTTTGTTGGTTTTCCTTTGGAGGACCCCTCTCTTGCATGTACTCTCTCAATTTCATCTATTAACTTCCTTGCTACAGCAGGAGTAAAGTGTTCAACAATTCTATTTCTGTCATCGGAGTCAGACCCACTCCTTTGGTAATCATTGTCAAATTGTGGGTCTATAGGGGCTTCTCTTACCTCCTTCTCCTTCCCCTTAGCCATGGTTAATAACTACAAGCTTCAAAAGGTGGTGAGATGACTTACCTAAAAAAAAATCCAACCAAGCCCTACTTATCAGTGAAGCGTGCAAAACCCTAGACCTTTGCTTTGCCTTGGTGTGAAAATCTGAGAAGAAGGAGGACAATGGTGGCTAGACAGTGCTGGCTAGACGGTGGTGGTCGGCAGTGGTGGGCGTATCGGAGTCGATTCAAATTGCCAAAGTCGTTTTGCTTCTTTGGTTCAAATGTCGGGCGAAAAAAGAATATGAATCGTTGGGTTATTTATATGCTCCGATCTTTTGGGATTTTGGTAAAAACATCCAGATGTTCAATGTCTTTGGCTAAAATGGATTTTTCTAGAATGATGGAAGATCCAGATGTTGTTTAAGGAACATCCGAATGTTTGATGGCTCTAGTTTAAGAATGGATGGTTGGGGTGATGAAAGATCTGGATGTTTTTCAGGAACATCCAGATGGTGGGTGGCTCTGGTTTTTCAATTGGGTTAGGTTGACAAGATATATCCGGATGTTCAATGGGTCGCTACAACAAAATATACCATTTGCGTCGAATTATTTGTGACGGTAACAGCACCCATCGCAAATAATAGTATTTGCGACGGTCGAGCAGGGGGGTCACAAACACTGTGGTCGCAATTGCTCATTGTTAGCAACGGTAAACAACGCATTGCAAATAAACCATTGCAAAAAATTAAAAACGACGTAGTTTAAGTTAAAGGAAATTAATAAACCACTAAACGACATTGTTTTAAGTAATTCGTTGTATTTTTCTTAAAAGAATCCTAACATACATGTTTTTAAGAAATTAGTACAATGTTTCCCTGTTTCCTCTAATATTTGTCGCTGCCAAAATTCAGTATTGCTCTCTCTACGGTCTCCTATGGTCGTCTCCTTCCCTGTTGTCTCCACATGTCATCCCTGTCCCCCACCAGCACCTGTCGTTGGTATTTTTCTTCATGTTCATACTTTTTATTCGTATTGTCCTATTTTTCTTCAATTTGGTTAATCCTCTTCTTAGGGCCCTACATTATGAACAAGGTTTTCTACATAGCAATTCCACGTGTGCACTGGTTACGGGTTGGACCCAATTATAAAACTAAAGCAATCTAGGCTCAAATACAATTCAGAAGAAAAAAATTATTGGGAAAAAAATTACGGGTGGACCCAATTATGTGTGCACTAGTTACAAATACATTGGACAAAATTTAATTGAAGCAATCATTCTTTGGAACTGAACTGACCCAACTCAATCATACTTAGGCTTGAACCACTGTAATTTATTATGTCTACAAAATAAAAGCATATTCCCCGCACTTCTAAAAAAATCCCAAGAATAATTAAGTTTAATTTTTTATAGAGGAAGAGTTTTTGTCCTTAGTTTCTATTATATTTAGGTTTATAACAGAAAATAGGGAGCTTAACATAAGTACATACATTTTTTATTTTTTTGTTCGTCCTTGCCTTAGTTTCTATTATATTTTTGTCCTTATTTGCCCTTTAGTTTCTATTTCTCACGTAGAAGCAAAAGCCCTAGGTTCTATTTATCTGTAGCAAACTACTCAGTCTTGCCGGCGCACAGCCTCCGTCTTTTTCTCTTCGCCTCTGATCGTACGGTTTCTCTCTCTCTCTCTCTCTCTCTCTCTCTCTCTCTCTCTCTCTCTCACACAGTTTCTACTTCTTCCAATTTTTAAATCTGAAGCTCGATCGGAACCGATTCATCCGAACTCCAGAGCTCTCTCTCTCTCTCTCTCTCTCTCTCTCTCTCTCTCGTATCTTCTAACAATCCTAAGCCACACCTCTTATTATTTTGCAACAATAGAAAATTTCTTTCATGATATAGAACAATTGGTAATCTATTTTCTTTTTCTAAAGCAGCTTTGTAAGGGTTCTGTAACCGAACTTCCGTGTATGGTAAATGCTGAGTTGATCTCTTTTTTAATCCTTTTAATGAGAATTGAACTATTCCTTTGAGAATTGGTTGTGATAATTATTTTGTTTAGGTTGTGGCATTGTCCTGTGAATAGCTGTACTCCTCCATGTCTTGTTTATGGGAATAACAGGCATCCATCCATCCATCCTCTTCTTCCATACATATTCACAGTTCGCTAATGTATTCCTAATAGAACTCCACTACTCTTTCTATCCTTTTGCGTTCTATTTTAACTTAGCATTCTGTTTTCAACTGTTTGTCTAGCTAATGATTTTCTAGCGTTCTGTTTTCTATCCTTTTGTGTTCTGCACAAACCATTGGACTTCTACTGTTTTTTAAAGAAATAAAACATGAGTCAACTACTGCTCAAAAGCAGTACCTGATCAGTTTCCTTGCCATTAGAAGTTTTGGACTTTTAGTTTGTGTAAGTAATTTTCAAAATAAATAAGTTTAATTATATTTTGGATATTTTTTTTAAAATCTTTTTTGTTCTTAGAATGTTTACATTAGGATTCTGATAGACATTTGAGTGTGATTCCATCCAAAGAGTTTGAATTAAAATTTGTGGACGTTTGGGTGTATTCCTATCCAAATTGTGTGATTTAAAGGTTTTGACTTTTATTAATTGAAAAGTTTTGATTTTTATTTAAAAAATTATGACTTTTATTAATTTAAAGGTTGTGACTTATTAATTTAAAGATTGTGACTCTTATTAATTGAAAAGTTGTGACTTTTTTATTATTCTATAAATTGAAAATATGTCACTTTTCAATTATACCTTTAACCATCTATAAATACAAGTTTTATTCAACACAATTACTTACTTGAATTTTTGTCCACTCTCTCTTAAAATTTCTTATATTTTTGAAACATTTAGTCCACGTATTGTTATTCTGCAGAAACAATACTTCGTGGGTTTCTAATTCTTTTTACTTTTACTACTCAGATATTCTGTCTGTCTCTATTTGTGTAAATGTAAATGGGAAGAACACAAGTTCGTCTTCGTTGTATCCTGAAGGCAAGTTTGTTATAACTCGATGCACACCATCCGGTGGGGGTAAATATTATCTTTAGTAAAGCGATGCCGTAACGGGCCTCGAATGATTTTTATTTTCCTGTATTGCAATAGATTTCATCGCCGACGTTCACATTCTGAAAACAGATTTTCGACAATAATCTAAAAACAATACTTTGCAATGGCGATGTCTATTAAAAAAATGACATAATACTTTGTCAAGTTGGAGCGATTTGATGTAGGTAGTTTCAGGCATCGGGAGAAAAAATTACACTTTCTACTCACCACACTAAAAGTGATTTATGTTTTGACTACACCGATGTCTCAAGAGCAAGAAGATGACACAGTGGAACAAACTCGTGAGAGAATCAAATGGGAGAACGATGACTACATTTGTTGATGTCACATCCTAAATGCACTATCGGATGATCTGTTTGATATCTATCAAAATTTCGAGACGGCGAAAGAACTTTGGGATGCACTCCATGGCAAGTATTGGACTGAAGACACGACAAGTAAGAAATTTCTCGTTAGTGAATTTATGAATTTTTGTATGGTTAATAACAAACTAGTGATTGATCAATTGCATGACATACAAAATATTCTTAATCAATTTAAGGTTAAGAATAAGAACATGGATGAGTTCATTGTCATATCCTCTGTAATTGATAAACTTCCTTCATCATGGAAAGACTACAAAAAGGAACTCAAAAACAAAATTGAGGAACTTACTCTTGAACAATTGGTCCAATACCTTCGGGTGGAGGAAGAGACTAGATGATAAGAGAGTAAGGATGATAACTCTAAGGTTCATGTGGTGGAAGATGATTCTGGTTTCAACAAGCAAAATCGTAAGCGTAAGTTTCAAGGTAAGAAATGTCCTAGAAACGGAAAGAGGAATGATTCTACCATTGTAGGTTGTTGGCATTGTGGCAAACTAGAGTATATAAAACAAGATTGCCAAGCCCTGAAAAGGCAAAAAACTAGTGAAAAACCAGGAGCATTGGAGGCAAAGAATTCTAAGTTCACTATTGTCATTTTCGATGTTAATGTTCTTGAGGATGCTAGAGATTGGTGGATTGATTCAACCGCGACAAGACATGTGTGCAATGACAAAAAATTCTTTACTAACTATGATTCAATTAAAGATGACACAGTTCTCTGCATGGGAAATTCGTCAACCACGCTTGTGAAAGGAAAAGGCAAAATGGATTTGGAATTCACTTTTGGCAAGACTTTGATGCGTACTGATGTTTATTATGTACTAGAAGTCAGGAAAAATCTTGTATCGGGAAGCCTGCTGAATACGCATGGTTTCAAGTTAGTGTTTGAGTTGAACAAATTTATTCTATC
>JABCMJ010057228.1:10000-15763 GCA_014822125.1 Arbutus unedo
TTCTACTCTAGCATAGCTTCGGGTATCATCAGAATTTAATATCCGTTGCTATGTCAGGTTATGGTTTAACGAAGTCTTTCGTGTTTCTTTTGTTTATAATCAATGGATTCTGATATCAATACAAGGTATCTGCAACAGCTGCTTCATTTCAATTTATGTTCTTATTATTTATTTTTTGCTCTTTTCTTCTTTTTATTTTTAATTTAAATATCACGCCTAGAAAAGCTGGCGTCTGCATCACTAGTCCACACTTCTAGAATCCCTAGTCCATTTTCAGAAATTTCTAATCTGCATTTCTAGAATGTCAAGGCGTCGTCTTTCCGAAGTCAAAATTGCGAAATTTTCAAGCGCGACATGGCCTGCAAGGCCTCACTCTATAATGAGTCAAAATCAACAACATTAAATGTATTCATCCATTAATTATATTTAAGTTAAGAGTACAAGCATTCATAATAACCATGAGGTGTAAATTGTATTATATAGTCAGTATAAATACAATTAGCTCAAAGTGGTTATGTTCAATATACACAAAGTGTACTAAAATAGTGAGTCAAAACTATACCATTTTTCATAGTCAAAACAGACCTACTAAAACACTATGTTACAATCTTACTTATGATGTGTCAAATTCCACCTAAAACTGTAAACCAAAGACTTATATTCTATAAGAACTAATAATATGATCCTCTGTATGTAAGCCGAACTCTACACACCAGATTATCCACTATATGGAATAAGAGATACACATGCACAATATGATATGATATAATGCAAATATTGCCCATAAAGATTCTCAGCAAGAAATTAATAAATAATTCAAACAAATAGTAATTCATTATATAAAATCATGGCTTTTAGTATAAAATCCTAATAATATAGTGTCCTCTGGGCCTACGTGACTGAACTCCCTACACGCTGGCTTTCGACGTGGAAGCTGTCATAACTCTGGAGTCCAGTCTACCCACTATGCAGACTAGGGACTTCTAGCCAGACAATACTAACCATTCCATCTTTGCCGCATTAGACTTGGGTAAAGAACATCAAGACTTGGCAAGAATTAGGATAGTTGCCTATCAGCATGAACTATTCAAGGGCTATAACAAGAAAGTTCAGCCTCGGCCTTTCAAGCCAGGTGACCTGGTTCTCAAAAAAGTGGTCGGTAGTAAGAACACAAACAAGCTCAGTCCTAATTGGAAAGGTCCCTTACGAGTGACAAAAGATTGCCAGTGTTGGTTTGTATCGGCTGGAGGAACTAGATGGGACCCCTGTCCCACGGCCTAGAAATGCCCAGAATCTGAGAAAGTACTATCATTAATATGTAAGGCTAAGGGCAACTAGTTGTACATATTTCCCTATCAATCAATGCAATTTGTCCCTTTCCTTCATTATTGTGTGGTCATTTTTTATCTTCAAACATAGTGGTATTGTCGTACGTCAATCAAACCAATGGAATTGTCAAGTATAGGTGTGTATGGTGGAATTGATGGACTCTCAATCCTAGACTCCCTTGAAACTGTTCCAAGTGCTACACCTTTATTATCACCAAGGACCTTATGATCTGGTGGTATTGTCGGTCATCAGGCACGGTTGGCCTCTAAGCTATATCTTTAAGACCCACTCTATAAAAATTTTCTTAAACTTGCACTCACAGCCCCTCACCGTCCTGTGTCATTGATTTAAATTTTTTCAAAGACTCACACTCGTGGTATTGTCAGGCACTCGTAGTCACTACCTACCCACCAGACCAAGCTCGATAGTGACTAGGAAGGGTAGGGGCTTCTACACTTGGAAACATTTCATGACATTTGAGGGAGAAAATTGAAATTCAATCACCCAAGGAATCATAACATTTAAATAGTAGCTTCGGCACGACCCGAACATTCACAGTTATAAAAACAAAAACAAAGTAAGTCAGTACTAATCGATGATAGTTTGGGTGCCACAAGGAATTAAAATAATAAGTCCTGAGCTCACTGTGAAGCCGGCGATGGAATGAATTCTTCCTCGGCCATTGTAGCGTCTTCCAGAAGAATAAAGACTTTAGCACGAGGGGCAGATGATTGTCCAGGAATGTCAACAGAAGTCTTGCACCAAGGAATGGCAGTATAAAGGCTGGACTCGGTCGGCACTTGGGATTTCCTTAGAGGCTTGGAGCCAACTAGCCCTAGAAGCTTCCTCAACATCTCAGCCAACTCGACACTGATCCTATCCATCTACTGCAAATATCTTCCCTCAGCCTCGGCATAGCCGTCATCATAGTCTTTGGAGTCGGCCTCGCCCACCGTCTTGGCCATCTCTTCCTCCTTCACCTACAGCATGAGGGTCACTCCTTTACCTTTTCCCCAGCAGTGACAGTGACAGCTTGGGCATCATATCCCTCTCTCTCTCTCTCTCTTTCTCATTGCCCTCTTTTGATCCGCCACCTTCTTTTGTGAAGGGCCTATAGGCTTCTGGTCTAGTTTGCATTCTTCATAAAGGCGAACGAGGGTGCAAATGCTACTCTTCTTCTTTTCATCATCACTTTGTCTAACCTAAAGTCAACTTTAATGAGTTTTTGCCTTTTTTTCTCAAGTTCTCCACTTGTTAACCCGTCTCACTACATGCTCACCTCAGTTATTTCTAAGTCACTACCTTCCCAACCTTGTCCAAAGCAATCATTTCATGTGGATGTTCGTCGTTCTAAAGTACCACTTGCTCCACCTCAAGCTTCTGCTCTATCATTTTTCACCGTCGCTAGATCTCCCAAGTCCTTTCATCGCCCTTTGTAAATGTACTCGTACTTCACATTTCATTGCTCACTATGTTTTTTATCATCACTTTATCTCCATTGCTCATTTCCTTTGTTATTTATGTTTCGTCTTTCTTTGTTCTTAACACTGTTCATGAAGCCTTGTCTATTTTTTAGTGGCGAACAATTATGGAGAATGATATGTTCGCTCTCATCATAATTGAATCTGGGAGTTGGCTAATCTTCCTCCTGGTAAGACCATGATCGGGTGTCGCTGTGTGATTACAATCAAATATCATCCGGATGACCTCATTTAGAAGTACAAAGCCCATCTTGTTGCGAAGGGTTACACTAAAACCTAAAGTTTTGACTATGCTAAGAAGTTTTCTCCAGTGGCCAAGATTGATTCCGTTTCGCTTCTTATCTCTTGCTGCCAAACTTGGTAAACCCTTGTTCCAACTCGATGTTAAAAATACATTTTTCCATGGGGGTTTTGCTGAGAAAGTATACATGGAGCAACTACATGGGCTTGTTTCTCAAGGAGAGCGTACTCAAGTATGTCACCTTCAAAAAGCTTTGTATAGCTTCAAACAATCTCTTAAAACTTGGTTTGGCAAGTTGAGTAAAGTTGTCTTGCAGTTTGGCATGTGCTACTATCAATCAGATCATTCAGTCTATTATCTCACATATGATCGAGAGAAAAAACTATTGATTGTCTATGTGGATGACATCATCTTCACGTATGATGATCAGTAAGGCATTGCTGAGCTAAAAGAATTCCTCCAACAATAATTTCATCCTAAAAATCAGAGTAGAATACCCTACTTCTTAGGTATTGTGGCACCATCAAATGATGGAATTAATTTGTCTCAATGCAAGTATGTTTTGAATATTTTAGAAGAAATAGGTTTATTGGGATCAAGACCTGTGAATACTACTATGGATCTTGATGTCAAATTGTGCGTTGATCATGAAGAGTTCTTCCCTTATCTTGATTAGCATCGTCGATTGGTTGACAAATTGAACTACCTTACCATGATGCGTCCTGATATTGCATTTGCAGTTAGTTTGGTAAGTCCGATTATGTCTACACCTTGACTTCCTCATTGCGAAATTGTTCTTCGTATTGTGAAATGTCTTAAAACTCATCCCAAACATGGTCTATTTTATCAAGCAAGTGATCATTTACGTATTGAGGTGTTTATTGATTCGCATTTGACAAGAAGACTTTATGACAAGAGATCCACTATTGACTATGGTGTTTTCCTAAACGTAAAAAACAAACAATTGCTGCGAGATCTAGTGCAGAAATTGAGTACAGTGCTATAGGCCAAATTACCTATAAGATCATTTGCGTACGGTCATTTATTGACGAGATAGACTTTAGTGTTCAATTGCTTATGAATATGTACTGTGACAAACAAATTGCCATTCACATTGCGTTTAATCTAATTTTTCATGAGGGCCAAGTATACTGAGATGAATTGTCATCTTATTCGAAAAAGGCTGAATAATGGTATTATTGCTACTCCTTTTCTGTCTACAGGCTTTCAAATAGCCGATATCTTCACCAAGACATTGTGCAAATCACAATTAGAGTTACCTTGTAACAAGTTAGGTCTATGTGATCTAAAAAAAATTAGTTAATTCCAAAACACCTTTTGTCACTAAATTTTTTATTACAATATTAATCTTAAAGATCAATCATTTTCACGATAGTTGCCGGAAAAAAAATCTTCACTATGTCTTATTAATGTAGTTTTTTATTTACTTTTCTTTCATAACAGCTTCATAATTGTCCACTACGCAAAATAGGAACTAAGAAATCATTTTGTAGAAAAAATTCAAATTTTTCCACAAATTAAAAGAAACCATTAATATCTTTTGACTAGTAATTTTTTTTGTTTTGTTAAAATGATTCTTTTTTTAGTTCTTGTTCTGCTTAGTGGATAATAATTTTTTTTTTTTTTTTTGGAATGGAGGTGGTAACAGCGGTGTTCAAAAAATCCTGCAAAGGAACATAACCATCCTACAACTTCCCTTCCATGATAAATAATTAATCATCCATCAAAATTCTACTAGGCTATTACTTTGAAATTCACTACAGAATTTAGTAGCACATAAGATTTTCCAATGCATACTAAGCTTCCCAATAAAAACATGTATATCCACACAACACAAACGCAGTCTTGCAGCATAGGAAGTCTTCTTTTACTTCTGTTACATCATTTTGAGAGATCAGCTAACAAAACCTGCCACCTCCCATATCAACATATGATCAACCTTAAATCTTCTACTCAACTACCAAAAAACAAACAGAAAAGATCCATGATGGTCTTACTGACAGTTCAATGAGGTAAGAAAATATACAGTGACTATAATGTGAAAACCACATGACCTCGCTCCCGTGGAAAATAATGTACAAGATCCAGTGAGTATAATTTGAATCATCAATACAACATGATCACTATCATAAATTAGTCACATGAATAAATCATAATAACCAGTAACAACAGTTACTATTATACAAGTAAGGATGATGATGATGGTTCAACTATTAACATCATCGACAGTAATACAGAGCAGCTGAAAAACTATAGCAATAGCAGAAACAAAAACCAAGTATATGAAAGACCATGAGAACTACTACTCAAGTTCATGCAATCAAGAGTTTGAATTTACAATCATATTGTCATAAAAAGGCCAAGCTGCACTTAATTTTAGAGTTCGAAAACCTAATGGGTTTTTGTTGTTTCCTATTGTACCTGTATTGGTACGTGTATACGTACATACGTAGATACATATGTGTATATATACATACTCTGTGTCTAATTTGACAACATTCCATGTTTCAACATAAATAGTATACCATTATCTACTGAAGCAAGAGCATATTCAAGCCTGGACGTGTTCTGATGCACTACGAACTTCTTAACTGATTGATATGGTACCTTCTTCATCGGTTTGTGGTCTCGCAACATTTTGGTAATTTGATCTCACATTCTGTGAAGGAAACAAAATCCAGAGAAGATAAA
>JABCMJ010057293.1:0-15863 GCA_014822125.1 Arbutus unedo
AGCATCTCTTTCCTCTTGGTCAGTCGACTAAACTTGAACCACACTCTTGCCCTTTTCCTTTGGATGGATGATATAGGTTTAATCGAATGATTGACGAGGAGAGTTTTCTAGGTGGATTTCAAAATAGTCGGCTTAGCTACAGTTGAAGAAGTTGTCCAGGCCACCCCACTTCTTAATTAACGAGCGGGCATGTTGGCATCCCCACTTTTCTTGTCCAAATCAACAATGTTCGACCTTGGGTTCTTTTCCAAATGCTTCCATGATCTCTTCATTTGGTCATCATCAAGATTAACCACCAGTCTTTTTGAGACCTTTTTCTTCTTTGGGGTTCTTCTCGGGGCATTCATGACTCCACATAAAGAAAGATAGTGAATGGTTTTAGTAGTCAGTTCTGGGATACTAAACTAAAAGTACATATGATAAACTAAGTGCATAATTTGAGGGTTAAAGCCTAAGGAGCAAGCATACATGAGCTTTGGGACCACCTGGGCAGAAAATTAGGGGGTGACTGGTCTTCAGCTTGTCAACAAAAGCCTCNNTTCCAGAGACTAGAAGTATCACTAGCCCCTAGATTCCTTTATAAGTAACAATAACAAAATTCACCAACTGCCAGACTTCTCTTCCGCTCGCTAGCTTTGTGCCAAAGGACCACCATAGAAATGAGCAACCTCCAAGCATTCGGTATCAATTGGCTCGAGGCCATGCCAAGATAGTGAAGGATCTCTTTAATCAGGGGGGTGAAAAGGGAGGCGAAGCCCACATTGTAAATCAAATTCATAAAAACATATCTCACCCCCAACATAAGATGAAAAGATTTAGGGATTGAATACAAGAGTCTAAATCTCCCCAAGTCTTTGTCTGTCAACACATAAACGATCTTCTCAGCACTGAAGGGCTGATCCCCGAGATTAGAAGGAGGGCCAACCATGGAAATAGGATCCACATCTAAAGGAATATCCTTTGGGGACTCCATGGGTGAATCTCTATCCACGTCCACTGAATATTGCTACGTGCCCGCAACATTGATCAAAGGTACAGTTTGGGCAGGTTTAAAGACGTTCTCGGCAATACTATGGAATTAAAAATTCCATGTCCAGAAGTCTTCTATCAAGGGAAACTCATGGGTGCCTTCTAAGATTCTTTGGAAGAAAGAATAAGATTGGGACATAGAAAACACTTGGGAGGATGTCCCGTGTGCAAGTGTAGGGAACTCAAGCTCCAGGATGAAAGGTTCAAAGTAGAAGGAATAGAAGGATGAATAATGTGGCTAGCTAGAGAAAATGTAGAAATAGAGGCGCAATCAGGACTCAAAGGACATTCAAGCTTTGGAGAAGGAACTTGTTAAGAACGGATGGAGGTTTCAAATGGCTTTTGAAACTTAAGGTATTTTCGTGAGAAATGCCTAGAAAGAAAGATGGGAGGACAAGTCTATCCTGGCCATCCAACATGCGAAGATGAACGCTTCAGAATTAGAAACGTTGGTGACCCAATCTTGACCCTTCAACATGTAGCAACACAGACCGTGGGGATTGTGCCACGTTGCCATAATAGAAAACACATGCACGCATAACCACGAGGTGCAAAACACCACTTTTGAGAGTGAAGGAGATGGTGATACGTGAAGTACCACTTTTGACAAGATGGGCCTTTAATGCTAAGGTAACTGCCGCTTCTTAACTCGGGAAATGATTCCCTATGTCTGAGCTTACGCCCAGACTAGGAAATGATGGACAATTAATGAGTTTAGATTGGTTCTGATCAGCAACAAACCAATCAGCAGTCAGTTAACATCGACTAACCGATCAGACATACATTGGACCGATCAATAGATATTCATCCTGGTCAGTCGGTATCTGCACGAGAATGCTTAGCCAAGCTTTATTCAGAAAGACCATTCGATAGGCATCACCTAGAAGAACATGTGCGAGACATTCCTGATTACTTGGATAATTCCAAAATGATGCTGCTAACCGCTCAGCACCTCGAGGATGACGTCTGAAATTAGCGGACCACTCTTTCCAGTAGAAAAAGAAGGCGTAATCAGTGACTACATACTCGCCTATGGTCAAGAGAACCTCTGGCGATATGACTAGATACGCTTTTACTAATACAATCATTACATTCACGTTTACTATATATTCTCATTACAAACTTGATTATCGGAGGGTTTTTGGCCGAACTAGCACTCCGATCACTGGACTTGTTCGTAGGAGCCCAGGCAAGAGTGTATGTCATCTCACCAGTATTCCGTACTATCACATGCAATATATGGAGAACTTGCAAGATTGAATATTAACTTAATTATCATAATGTCTTTCTCTCGACAAGAGATGAAGATTCTTTGACAATTTCTTATGTTGTAGACAAGGTTTTTAACTTTTTTGTTTGGCCAAAGTCTGAAATTTTAACCACACACTATTATTATTTCTATTTATTTATTTTTGTACCATTACAAAAAACCAAACAAAATAGTTTTTTTGGGGGGGTGTTTTGTGCCACGCCCACGCGTTGAGCTTGCAGGTGGGGTAAGAAGAGAAGAGCACAGGTGTTGGCGTAACGGTGAGTCCAGAAACCTTAACTGTGGTTTGAAATTTATTTGGGGTTAGGGTTTGAGTCTGTTTTTGAACTTCGATTTGAACACCATTTGCAATTCTGGTCTGGTTTGTTCCTCTCCTGCTCGCTGGTATGTTACATCCTCTGTCTCTGTCTCTGTCTCTCTATATAAAAATATGTGTTTGCGCGAAGTATAGTATATGTGGGTATATGTACATAGGTCTCCATTTCTGCATGTATAAGATCACGAAAATAGTGAATTATGTTTCTAGGTTTCCGCTTTATAACCGGGATCCAGCTTCTGTGATTTGGTAATTAAATTGATTTCTGTTAAGGTAATTAGCTCTGCAGGTTTTAAAATTCTACGGCTTTGTAGGGTCTGGTTTTCGTTTCTTTTCCTAATGATACCTTGCTACCCGTAATGTATTTATTTGGCTGAGCTTTATGTGCATGATGATTGTTGGGCTGAAATTTGGGTAATTTTATTCAACCTGTGTGCATGCTGGGTGTTTTGCATGTATCTAGGTATTAAATCATTTTGTAGACAGTTCATGTTTGAGATATATCTGCCAGTAGTTGCTGGAAATTTGCACCTTGCTTTCTCGAGTAAGATGCATTAGTGGGTGTTGCACTTTAGTTGCCCTAAATTCACACCTTACTAATTTAGGCTTGGATGTTACTTTTAAAACCTTGGATAACATTCGATGTAGGATATTCGCACCTTGTTTTTTAGCTGCTGGGAATTCATGCCTTGCTACATTTTGCTATATTGGGTGTTATGGAACCAGATTGGGTATCACCTCACTTAATGCATCGAGTAGTTATAGTTGGGTGTTAACCAGGTTTTACAATGCAGCCATTGCCGTTTGTCGCTTCCGCAACCTATTTTGACCGATTGTAGTAGGATTAAAATTTCAGCCTAACTGGCCATTAAAGAAGCTAATAGTACCCTTACACCCGTATGCATTGCTTTGGCAGTTACGGTTCCCAATGTGATATATATGTATATTTGTGTGTGTATATATATATACACACAGATGTATGTATGTACATATGCCTATTCACTTTTTCTATGTGTTGACGGAACGATTCTCGTGGTCCGAAAATCACTACAAAGTTAGATACAAATTGGAAGAGAAATCCACAGATATACCTGTGGGGTTACTCGTACAGTTGTACTTCTTTCCATACTTTATAAAAACTGTAAGATTTCTTGTTTTATTTGAAATCTGTCTCTCTCTCTCTCTCTCTCTCGCGATCGAGACAGTTTATAGATTCTTGCTTACTAACTTACTTTTTTGTTTGACGGAGGATTTGTCCAAGAAAGTTAGGATTCTAGTCTTCCTACACTTGTTCTTCAGAACGAGCGAATATTGAAACGTGTCACGTCTTTATAGAGCTATAGCTATAAATTGCATAACATTTAATGTTGAAAAGATGAATTGTGAATCTGTGGCAAATTAAGTGTTGAAGAAATTTAAAAAGTATCTTCACTGCAAGTCTGCAACTTTAAAAATATTACTTACATATAAGATCATTTTCTAATATATAAACTTGCCTAAAGCTGCTGGAACCATTTAAAGAGTAATAGATAATGATGCTGAAAAGATATGCATTACCGACAAGTTTTTGCAACTTCATGCAAAGTAAATATAATACATTATTCACAGCTTTGGTTGCTGCAACTGCTACACTGTTCGTTTACATTCTATACTGCATTGTAGCCACCGTTGTCATTACGGTGACTGCAACCTCTACTCGAAATCTTGATGTTATCTGGGTGCCCTAACTTCGTTTCTTTTGCCAAGGAAGCCACGGCAGTCATAGAAGAGCATCCATAGAGATTTGAAGTGTGTTTTTCTGTTTGCTCATTTTCAGTTATTTTCCCCTTCAACTATGCAAAACACATGAATTAGGCATTCTGGACCGTGAGTTTTTATTTTCTTATTAGGTTGTCTATCCATCCCTACTCGAGTCTTCTTCCTTTGGTAAGTCCACATATACATCCTCCAAACTCCATAACTCCATGGTAGATTTTTTTTTCTGGTCGGGGGAGACTGGGCAGGTGACATGGATGCATGCGTATGTTCTATAAGGTGATTGATCTCCTAACAAGATGATATTGTGTCAATCAATTTTTCAAAGGAGTTTTCAAGGCTCGCCTTAAGGCAAGGCACACCATGAATGTCTCTGGGCGTATATTTGGGGCGCTAAAACACAAAGGGTATCACCTCAAAGATGGAGGCGTATCGAGGTGTACTTTTTTATGCCTTTTGCGTCCAGACGCCATAGGCGAAGGCCTCAGAGGAGGGTTTAAGTTATTGAAATTTGTTGTATGCTTTTTATTTGTTGGCTTTGAGCACTTTTAAAGGTTGCATCTATTAATGCACTACATTTTTATGTCTTAACATGCTTTTTTGGGAATTTTATCTACTTTTGCCTTATTTTTAGTAATTTTTAATTGTATTATAATTAATTTTGTTTCTTTAAATATAAAAAAAAGAAACTTCAAAGGCTTACGCCTCGCCTTGCGCTTTCGCGTCTGAAAACATTGGTATCAATTTTAGTATGCTTTCACATGCCAAGCCATCTTTCCTTATCTTATTATTGGAGTTCCAGATATACCAAACATATGAATTAAGAATGTTGGAAGTAGAGTGTTTTATTTTCCATTTTGTATTATATATCCATCCCTATGTTAAGCTTACATCTTTTGTTAAGTCTGTATATGCACACTTAAAGTCCAAACCTTCACAGTGAAATGTTTTTGGTTTTGTCTGGTTGGGGGTGGGGGGTGAAGAGATAGGTTGTGACATGTATAAGGCATGACCATGCTCTATTATGTGATTGACCTCATAACAAGCTGATAATGATGTCATTCTTTGCCTTCAGATGCCAAGTTATCTTTCCTTTTGTCATAATTGGAGTTGCATTTGGACAATGTGCTAATTTGAAGTACAAAGGGGTTCCAGACTTGAAGGGCATGGAAACTTAGTGTTTCTTCTGATGTTGTTAACATGCAAATGGAGCCAGAAGTCCCCTTGGACAGTGAGGCATGCCTACATCCTGTGAATATCCTGATTAAGGATGATGATTGTGGTGGACCTGTGTTCTCTCAAAACCATGATATACAGCATCCGGGTATGTTTTTATCCTTGTCATAATATCGGTGCTTTGCAGGATGTGCCATTTAGTTGTTAATAGTAAATTGTACCCCTCATTGGCTTAAATTTCCCAATGTAGCGAAAAGACAGACACGACAATGGGCTGCTTGGACACGTCAAGAGGAAGAAAGTTTCTTCAATGCATTACGACAAGTTGGCAAGGTAGGTTTTTTTTATATGGATTAGGGATTGACTGTTTTCTTAGTACATAACCTTTATTAAAATATGAGGTGCCTTTTGACAGAATTTCGAGAAAATCACTTGTCGTGTTCAAAGTAAAAACAAAGATCAGGTAACATGATTTAATGCGGGTTTCTGATTGCTTGAATTTGATGAACCCGTAATCTTGGCTGTTCTGTTCCCATCAGTGTTTTGATGCTTCTATTTGCCATTTTGCAGGTCAGACATTATTACTATCGCCTTGTAAGACGTATGAACAAGTTACTGGGTCCCAGCCTTTGCCTTGATGCGAAGAACTCTAAAGACACTAATGCTGCAATGCTTAGATGGTAAGAGTAACCATTCTCTACTTAATGTCTATTTGTATACGGGTAGTATATTAATCCGAAACTATCTTTTGTGCCCTCGTCGCTTTATGATTCTCTTGCTGAGCTGATTCTGGTGCCTGGGTAAGTCAATTAATTTGCATACGAGGCTGATTCGTGGAATGCTTATATCAAGTGATTGGGTTTCCGGCTTCCAGCGCGCCCTGAAATGTTTTCCGCAAAACTAGTCAGATGCACATTGATGTTCTATTCTGCAACTAATCAATTGATGTGGCATGTGTGGCAAATCATAAAATTCAAGGAGCAACGGTAGAGGGACATTGGAAAAATGGGAAAATGAAATATGACTCAGGCGGCATGAGCTTAGGAACAGGTGAAATTCGGTAGGTTGATAGGATATATGGATCGGGATCAGTGGCTTTGACTGGACTTCGCTAGGCTTTAGTGAACCTCGTCGTCTTGGCCGAAATTTAGTGATTTTTCCATTTTTTTTTGGTGTGGGGGGAACCATAAAAGTGCCTTTGGGATAGTCTAAAGTGCATCAGGGTGCTGAATATTTTACCATTATTCTCAAAACATGACCCTTGCCATTTTAGGGAAGATTTTATCTTGATCTTGATCTTTTACTTTGGCTTCAGTTGATCCTGTCTTGATTGTAGGTCTTCAAATTAATTGTTATCCTTTCTTATTTTTCTTCATCTCAGTTAATTTTCTTGATTATGTCCTAGGAGTCTTGGCCTGTAAGGACAGGTATAATGGGTATGCCAAATATTGTTTTTGGTGTCAATATAGATTTGAGATGGTCTTCTCTTTCATTTTCAATCAAGTGAATCAACCTGTTATTGAAGCCTTTAAGTACGGTGATCTTGTAGAATCAATGGGATAAGATTTTAGAAAGGGGCTTGTTTTTGGTATTCATTATCTGATCAATAGACTCAAAATTATTTTTCCTTATTTTCTCTTTGCATGAGCATGACATTTCTCGTTTTATGATGTACTGCTCTAGATTTTTCTACTGTCTTCTGTCCTGATCCTTTGGGATAGCGTGCTGTATGGCTGTGGAGAGTTTGTATGGGCCATGTCTTAATCTGAAGAAATGTACTTATTAACTGTTAATGGCTTTGGAAATGCTACCGGCCTTGTGTTTACAGTTGTCCTGATACTTGATCAAGTATTAAATCTTCTTTAGCTCTCCTGAAGCATTCATTTTGAGGGGGGTGCATCTTAAGAAATCTGATGCATGATTAGTGGAATGCCAAGATAGTACCACTTGGGTTGGTTATCCTTTACATTGTGTTTTAGTTGGTATGTTTCTTGAAGTACCTTTGCTGTTTGCCCACCAATATCAGAATATCTACTTAGATTGGAAATCACAATAAATCTGGTCATTTGAACTTTTTCTTTTGTTCTAGGGTTTAGAGCACCAGCAATTCATGAGCAATAAATTGCGCTCTAATATACAGTTGACTTAAATTTCCTCCTTTTTTACTGGATTTTCAAGCTAGACGGTTGATGACTGCTTGAGGTAGCACATGCTTCTATGTTTTGAATCTGCAATCTCAAATTTTTATGGTAAAAGGCCCATTCAAGTATAATGTAGCCATGTAGGGCTAACTCTTAGCAACAACTTGTGACAACAACTCCTTTGGAAATCCAACCATTAGTTAGCCTTTGTCTAAATGCTGGCATTCTGTTGCCGGTGCTATTACTTTTAGTAAGCAGCATTTGATACATATGCATTTTAAGCGTGCGGACTATTAAGTATAACAGAGAAGTTTGATTAACATGGATTATTTTTTATGGCGTATGTGCCAAACGTGATTTGATCTGGTTTATTAACTGAAGACTGTGTGATTTTTGGTGTAGGTGGTCTTTACTTGAAAAGTATAGCTGTAAAGCCTCAAAGCTTCATCTGAAGCCTCGAAGGTTCAAGATATTTATCGAGACCTTGGTTAGTTACCGATCGATATTCCTTGAACAGTGTTCTGAATGTGAAACTTGATTTCTTCTGCAAATATTGAACTAGTTTATCATTCATGAAGGAGAACCAACTCTTGAAAGATCGAAAGAAGGGTAAACGGAAACAGCCTTCTCAGGGAGAAAAATGTGCTCCCACACTTCCAACAACTATCTCAAATCCGGGCACGACATCAGCACATGATGGCACTCATGCAGTTAAATTGGTTCTTCTTGACAATCAAAACTTTAAACAATTAGGACCTTTAAAAGGACCTTCGTTACGGCGCAATGTGAATGTAGGAATTAACCGCAGCAACTTCAAAGGAGACTCATTTCCAGCAAAAACAGCTAGGCAGCGGCGGAGAGCAGGTATTTTTTTTTTAATTTTTGTCCTAGTGTAGGATTTGGATGTTATAGTATTGTTTTCCTATTTTTCCCAGGAAGTATGATACTATGAATATAGAATGCAAGAATAGAGAATGTATCTGTATTTTAATATTGTTAGGCAATTTGTTTTCTGATGATTGTCTAATGTCAAAATTAAACTAATATGCTTTGGTTTGTGCTGTGGTAGGAAGATTGGGTTTTAGTAGGTCCTTACACTTTGTGGTCCTAGGTCTGTCTGTTTTAGTGCACTCCACCCAATGGAAATACATTGTACTGCTTCAGAAACCTGAAGTGGGTACTTATTGGATGTACTCATCCACTTTTTAGACTAGTTAACCAATCCCATATAGTTGTGGAGTGTGGGGAAGGTTTGTGACTTAACCCTAGAAGGATTTTCTGTGCCTATAAGGTTGCTCAGAGGAAACCAATCTGGTGGAGGCACGAGTTCAAGAGAACTTTTTGTAAGGAAAACATGGATAAACTTTGAACATTTGTCATGGTTTGCGCTGGCTTTATTATTAAGCATATCCTTTTCCTGGAGCAAACTTTAACTTTTGTATCCAATTTTTTTCTTTCTGATTGTTATGGTATGGTATTTGCTGGATGTTCAGCGGGTACTGCCTCAACAGCTGCATACAAGAGATGGGAGAAGGCTGCAATTGCTGGTGTTTCATTGGTTGCCGATGCTGCTGAGCATTTGGAGCGGGCAACCACAGATAAAGAGGTTGAACATGTTCAAGCGACACTAGGTGAGGATTGCAATTAATAACAGGTTAAATTTTTTTCACCAATGGTGCATTTGGAAGGAGTTAATGACTCAAATTTGTGAAATATTTCTTGATACTCTGATTGTTTCCAATCTACTTTCCAGGGGAAAAGTGTTTTGATCCTGTTGGAAAAGACCCTCCTTCTCTGCCAACCTCTTCGCCAAACTCATTTGTTGAGTGTAATACACAAGCTTCCGTTATTAAACTTAAGCTCCAGTTGTTCCCAATTGATGAAGATACTCGAAGAGCCTTGGAAACGGTAAGTTTGAGAAGGATTTATACCAGCATGTTTGATGTATAATGATGTTGTCTGGTTGTCAAATTGTTTAACCAAAAATTTAAGGAGCAATAATCTTTTCACAGGATAATCATAATCCACACCTGGAGCTCACATTGACTACTCGGAAGAAGATATCATCAGTTTTGGAACATCTCAATCGCAAGTGGGGAAATTCAAGTGTATTGTCTGGAGATCTAATGCTTTTCCCTTTCTGTGCCCAAAGGGAAAACCTGGTGGGTTATCCTAGGTGGACCCAGGACTCTGTTGTTAGTGCGGCAGATGTACATGCTGTGATTGGATGCCCCCCTGTTTTCCGCTTGAGGTTTCTTTCTGTCTTTCTGTCTTTCTAAGTGAGGTTTACAATCATAAGTTAGAATGGCTGATTTGTTTCTTTGCGAAGGTATGGTTGGTTTTCCAATTCCGAGCTTGTGTCAGCGACATCCCAAGCACCTTCGATATCATCAGACATGATTCACAATCTTAACATGATGAACGTTAATGAGGCCAAGGAGCAGAGTAAAGACTCAGCGCTAGTACCTACACCACCTGTTGTTTGTCCGCCTGACAAACTTGCTGATCTCTGTGATATAGATCAACAAGTCTCATGGGACAGAAGGGCGACTGACAATGGAGCTATTTGTAGAGCGGCGGGGAATAAGGTGATATTTCCCCTACTTTTATCTGCATGTTTAAGAATCTGCTAAATAGAATCCATGTTTGTCACTTGTGCATCACTAAGAGAAGTGAATTTGCTTAAATAATTACGAAATCGTTTGAATAATTCTGATGTTGTAAAGGTAATGTTTGACCTAGTGTTGATGGTTTGGCTGCAGGAATCCAGGATGTACTCTATTTGTTGAATTGTTAGATTTTTAGGCCACGCGCGAACTATAACTTACTTTTCTGCCGGTCTTCTTGTTAAGCTCTGACGCTTTGTGTTTGCAAATTCTTGTCCAATTTTGCAACTTGGTCTTCCTTTTACAAGTTGGAACCATCTGAATAAACATAAAAAAGATTCTTACCAGCCAATATGACTTGTTGTATATCAATTCTGTATACTTCAGAAATAGATAATTGTGGGAAAAAAAAAAAAGAAAAGGAAAGAGATCGAAAGGATCTTTCTCCTAAAAGTCTTGCATCATATTTTCACATCAAGTGCTTTTTTCCAACGTTCACTGAAGTTGTCAGTTGCCCATCTGGTCTGCTTTATCCAGGACTCCTTTTAATATTCATTCATCTAAATGTCCTTCAGGCCCCATGTACGATCTTTAGAAACTTTGTTGTCCGTTTTGTCATGCTTATGACGGGTAATAACAACTTAATCAGAAGTACATACGTCTAGCTTGCTCTATGTTGGGTATAAATTGTTCATCTGTTCTTTCTTATCCTTTTGAAAGATATCTATTAAATGGCTGGTAACTGAAATATTTTGGGAATTCATCACCTCAAGTAATCATCAAAGTGTGGTTTACATGGGAGAAGACTAGGTTTAACTTCTTGTGACTAGATTTTTAATCACAGCATGAACCAGAAACATCAGATTTCATCGTTTTTCATTGCACTTCTGAAATTGTTTTGCTCTCTGTATTAGGATGACTGGCGATTAAGAAATGGGCCTTCATTGTCGGCGGGGGAGTGGGCTGATAGCCTTACCGACATAAGCGTTGGCGATTTACTTGCTGAGGTGTCCAATGATGCGGTTGCCAACAGTAGTGATCCACCCATATTGGGAAGCTCTCAATGTCTTCAGCAGGGTCCATTCATCTGTGACTCATTTGATGCCGCAATTGCTGCTCATATAAATAGACATCAAGACAAAACTAGCTTTCCGCAAGCTCTGACATCCATTTCATCTTCCATTTGGGATGCTGAAGAAACATGTGATGCCTTCTCATTCCAGAACACCCGCAGATTGGTCCAGACTGCATCTGGCATTGCTTCTTCGGAGGCCTGCAAACAGATTGGTCGAACTTGTTCAGTGGGCTTTGGTGCTACTGTCGAGGTTTTAGTCTACTCTCATTGTTTTATCTGTTTGTTCATTTTCGGCAACTGTGCATTTAATCAGATCAGCAAATAATGCATTTTTGTGACTAATTCGTTGTGAATTTGGCCACCAAATAGAATATCGCAATGAGTTCTTTTGATTGGTGGAAAAGAACTTGTATGCATTGTTTATTGATTCTTCAGAAGAAAAGGATTCTCGAAAATGGACAAACAATATTGGACGGAGGGAGTAATTTGATCACATTTTTCCCATGAATCAAATCTTACTGCTCTGAAAGTGATATTTTACTTGCAATACGATGATACCATTTTTTTATTTCCTGCAGGAGTTGCCTGAAGTGGATAGAAACCCAGTTGATGAAGGAACTGAGGGTGAAAATCCTGGCATTACAGATCCAATGGATGAGTGTCTGTCTGATCCACCTATTCTGGAAAATTCCGAGAAGGATCTCAATGCTCTTGCAGAAATGTATTGGGTATCTCTCTTTTCAACATCTGATTATTTGTTTGCCTGTTCATACACTGCTTTTCCAATCTATTAACCAGTCCTCGAATTTTGAACCTTAAGTACTACAGGTTCCATATTTCTTACTCCCTCCGTCCCATTTTGGTTGTCCGCTTTAGACAGTTGTTCTAGTCAAACAGAGCAACATACAATGTATTTTCATGATAAGCTTTTGATAATTTATATCACCAATCAAAAGAACTCAATTAGTTCTAGTGCTCAAAACTTTTTTAAAATGTATGAAATAGAAAATGTAATCAGTTTCCAATATGTCCAGAATAGTGAAACCATTGGATTGGGACGGGAGAGAGCTTACAGCCGAATGCTGGCAATTGACTTTTTATTTTCATGCTTTACGTGTTGCAGCCTGACTCTTTAGGACCCTTAGATTTGGATGTACCTTCCTCCAGATACCATACAGAAGATCTAATTTTAAGTGATAGCCTCAGTGGTTTGAACCGACTGCTCGCCAACAGTCTTGATGCATTTCAGAATTGCTCATTCTTTGGGTTGGACAAGAAAGAAATGGCATCAACAGTTGAAGCCCAGGAAACCGCTTCGTTTTCAGATTTCAAAGTTGGAAGTGGTGTTTGAGATTATTCCAAGATAGAAACCGGAGACAACTCTTAGAAATGGGTGATCATGCGAAGGAGCATGAATGCAGTTTTTGGAAACTTGGGACTAAAATCGTGTCCATGTTTAGTTTGGCTGTGGCAAAAGAGAACGGGGATTTTGAGAGAAGCCAAGAGGGTTGTATCGCGCTGATCGAGGATATCCCCTTCTCTTACAAAAGAGTGATGTGGAGAAAAATCTTGTTCACAGATTTCTATTACTAACTTGTGACTTTATCATTACATATCTGTACATTGTGTTTCAATATTCTGCAAATGTGCAGAAACATTTGAAATCCGAAACACACAAAAAACTTTTTTTGTTTGTTGATAAACTGAAGACACAGAAATAACTTTACTTTGTGCATGTCAGAGCATATTCAGTAGATGATTTGATCCTCAATATTGGTTGTGTTGAATAGGAAACTCCTCCATAGGTTGCTTGTCTTCTTGTGTGTCTGGATGCTTTTGAGTCAATGGTGATATCTCAGAATGAAAAAAAAAAAATCCCGAGAAAACGAAAGTCAGATAGGTGTACAATTTGCAAACAAGAAGGTAAGGATTGTGCATGCTCTCACTCTGATATTCTGTGGGGCAGAATTATATCAGGGGTGTTATACCCTGGAATCTAATGGCCATATTGTTATGCATGTCTCTCTCGTGTGAGGAAAGGGTGAAAGGAACTGTTATTTAAGCTGTTTTGGGGACATGACAGATGAGAGAAAGTGGCATCAATTGGCACAGGAGAGACTGCTTAAAAACATAGAAGCTGCTTTTTAAAGGTGTAACGGATCTAACATGGTGTGTTTTTAGTTGAACTGATCTGAGGGTTTAGATAGAGAATCATAATTCAATTATCATAGTGATTTCCCAAATCTAACTCCAGAATTGAACGGGAAAAAGCCGATCAATCAATATTCATTCCGAGGCTAAAGGTTCAAAATCTACTAGAATTGTTCTTTGTTAGTTGTCCGTCCTCCCAAAGTAGTAGTACTTGTTTGTTTTGAGAAAAACTATTGGGTGATCATGGGCCACCGCTACTACACATATTTATGTGAAGTTCATGTCTAAATGTATAAGCTGCAAACAAATAAATAGTGAAGAATGTTGGGGAATTACGTGATGACTTTTGAGATGATGAATCTAGCAATGGGGGATTGTTTTTTTGAAAAATCTTAAGCGACATATGAAACATAGTCAAGTAATGTCTCAAGCTCTTTATGCCTAGAATACGTACGAGAACTCATAAAATGAAACAGATGAATGATCTTATTAACACTCACAACAAATCATACACAGTCAATTGAAAAATAAGCATGGTCTTGCTCCACGTATAAAATAAACGAATCAAATTGTCAAAATAATACCTGTAATAAAACTTATATAAAAGAGACCGAAAACATTCGTTCTTTTGCATCATAACACGGACAAACACATTAAATCAATCGACACGGCGAGAAAACACCATGTGGTAACAAGGAGTTACTTATTGAATGACCTTAGCTCTTCGATGACACATTATGAATGTGAAATATATATATATATATATATATATATATATATATATATATAAACCCTAAACCCTATAAATATATATACTTAGTTCTAAGTCCACATGAATATAAAGTAAAGTAGAATGTTGAAACACTATGTGCCAGTATCCAACAAACACCAAAAGAAAATCCGTATCGTCTTTATAAAAAAATTCACATAAATACATAAGTTTTTAACTTCATATAAATCTCAATCTGACACTAGTGTAATTAGTATGGCCTAGTAGTGCTATTAACATATCACGTTGTACATTAAGTTATACATCATGCATATGTGGCATCCACTAATTTGAAAATATATCAAAATTTATGAGACTCGCTTTTACATTTTGTCTTATAATAATATGTCACATAAGCATGATGTATTCAATGTACAACTTGATGTGTTAGTAGACTTATTTTTTGTAGAAGCTAAAAATATTATTTAAAAAGCATTTTTTGTATTTTTTCCTTGTTTGGTACGAAAGAAAACAAAAGTGAAGGAAAAGCATTTTTTAAAAGTCAACAGATAAATAAATTGCTTTTTAGACCACAACAATATCACTTTTAAATGATGAAATAGATTTTCAAGATCAACATCCCTGCCACACCACCACCAGGTCAATCCCTATCCTCCTCCTCCACCACCAACACCAACATTACCTAAATTTTACTCCAACTTATCACAAGTCGATTGGATATCTCGGTAATTAAAAAAAATGCTTCTTGGGTCTCAACCATTTGAATTGGTAAAGAGATAAGGGTACGTTTTATTAAACTTAATTTCGGGAAAAAGTGTGAGATCGATCCACGTGATCATAAATGCAATTACATGCAACATTAATTATGAGCTATTCTGCCTTCAAGAGTAACAAAATAAAAAAAATAAAAAAAATAAAACTAATGAAGTGGGTCGTCATAGTTGGCTAGAACTTTAAGAAATGAATCAATGGGATCAATATGGAAAAGTCTAGGAAAACATAGTATTTGAATACATTCAGATACGGACATATTTGGAGTAGTTATATGTATGAGTTTTAAGTGTATTTAATAGCTTCGGACACATATGTGTCTTGATATATTCAAATAATTTGTGTTCTTAACATTACTCGATCAACATTTCTAGTTGTGACTATTTTCATCTTACGTAACTTGTCACCGGTAAATAAAGAAAAAAAGGGATAAAATGCACTGATCTCCCCAAAGGTTTTTCACAATTATAGAAATTTCTCTTAAGATTTCAAAAAATAAAATCATCTCTCATGTTTTTTAAACTATTAGATAATTATTTATTGCCGTTAGTTTCCATTAGTTGTTTTTTTTTTTTTTTTGAATTTGACTAATTTGTCCTTTCTTCACACTTATTCCCTTAATATTCTTTTGATGGTTTTTTTTTTTTATAAGAAGTCATGCTAATTTCTTTAGATCAAAAGATTAAAGAATTTTTGTGCATATTTTTTAAAAATTTATTTGTAACAATTTAGCAAAAAAATAAATTGGTGCCAAAATTTTAAAAAATAAATTTTTTCGTACATAACTTTATTAAATTTTGGCACTAATTTAAAGATCTTGCTTTCTTTTTTGAATTGAAACAT
>JABCMJ010057294.1:0-12770 GCA_014822125.1 Arbutus unedo
AGTAAAAGAGTTGAGCGATACTTACAAATTGTAATCAAAAGTGCAAAAATGTCTACAAAGGTTAATTCCAAACCCAAAGTTTGGTAAAGTTTTTTTAGATTTTCACCTCAAAAAATGAAATGTGTTTTTTTTTCTGCTAAAAAGAAAATGACTTATGCTGGTGTTACCACAATAGACGCCAAGTGCTTGACGCTCCAACGAAGAAAGTGGGATACCGTTACATATATTCATCTCAGTCAACCAATAATACGTCTCCACGTTTCATATGACGGAGGAAACACCAAGTGTGCGCGCGGTAAAACATATCAGGATGCGAGCGAGAGCGAGAGAGAATATATATATATATATATATATATATATGTTTATCTCTCTATATATCGAGTATTTCTCTCTCTATATATCAGTAGTCATTTGAGTCATCATACATGAACGAGAGTCGTGTTACAGAAGAAAAGAAGAGAAAGAGACTCTTCATTTGCGAAGTTTCTCTCACTACACACACATAATCTCTCTCTCTCTCTCTCTAAATCAATCCTCAGGTATGCAATGAATTCATCAAAGATCAAACTCAACTGGTCTCATTTTCTCTCCTTGCAATAAAACTTCATAATGTGTCTGTGTATTTTGATGAAATTGTTGTGGTGTTTGGGAAGCTATGCAGCCTTGTAGCAGCAGAGATATGCAAGCAATGAAATCAGTCCTAAACCAATCCCAAATGTCTCTCCAAAACGATATTCAAAGCGGTCAACAACAGATCAACAACAACAACAATCAGATTCAACACTTCGATCCAACCACGCCGTCTCAAGACGACTTCCTCGAGCAAATGCTCTCCACCCTTCCCTCCTGCTCTTGGCCTCCAGACCTTGCCGGACCAACCTCCAAGTCCCCGTGGGATCTCTCCGTATCTGCGCGGGACGATCAGTTTCATTTTGATCAGTCGGCGGTCCTGGCTGCGAAGCTGCGCCAACATCAGATCAGCGGCGGGGGAGGGAATTCTCCGGAGGGGGAGGCCGCAAAGTCGTTGTTGCTTCAGCAGCAGTTGTTGTTTCAGTCGAGAGGTCTTGTGGGCGGTGGATTGACTTCGACGGCGGGAATTTCCGGCAACGGCGACTCCGGCTTGATGCCTTTAAGTCTAGGTGGAAGCGACGACCTCGTTGACGGTTCCTCTTTCAAATCTCCCAATTCGGTGAGTTATAGAAATAAATTTCTAGAGAGAGAGAGAACTGAATGTTAAATTTACGATGTACTGAAGTATTCCGTTGATAATTTCAGGGAGATGATGGTCCAGTTCAAGCTCTGTACAATGGATTCGCTACTGGACAACATTTTCACCATGTTCAGGTAATTTACATACAATAAATATGCATGTATGAATACACATTTGTCTGTGTCTATGTGGATAAGATACTGATAATAACGAATGATTAGGGGGCTGATTTTCGGAATTTACAGGGGGGAACGATGCAGGCTCAGAATTACGGAGCGGCGGCTGCGATGATGAACCAATCTTCAGGGGGAGGGGGAACACCGGCGCAGCCGAGACAGAGAGTGAGGGCTCGGAGAGGTCAGGCCACTGACCCTCACAGCATCGCTGAAAGAGTAGGCCAATTATTCTCCATCTGATCGCTGTCGTTTGCTTGTTTCTGCATTTGTTTTGTTTTGTCAGTTTTTTTTTTTGTTTTTTTTTTCTTGTGCTTCTCTGAAACGGACGGCTTTGAATTCTGCGGCAGTTACGGAGAGAGCGAATTGCGGAGAGGATGAAAGCTCTGCAGGAACTTGTACCCAATGCTAACAAGGTAATTTCACATTCCCATCTTTTTTTCTCCTTCATTTTTCTTGGTCGTAAATAAATTTAGATAACTATATTTTTTTGTTTAACCTAACTTTGAAATTCTAATTGATTAATGTTATAAGAGCTGATGATCTTGGTGGGTTTAATGGCATGACAGACTGACAAGGCTTCAATGCTTGATGAGATCATAGACTATGTCAAATTCCTCCAGCTCCAAGTCAAAGTATTCCCCACCTCTCTCTGTCTCTCTGTGTGTATAATATTTAAATAAATGTCCAACAGATCCACAATGTTCTGTTTCACATTGGGAACGTAAATGATTCCATTGGGTTGACAAATTTCATGGGCAAGAAGCTTTCCCAGTTAGTTTGAGTTTGTTGATTAAAAAACAAAATAGTTTGAGTTTTGTCCATACTGTATTAAAATTCCCTTTATTCGTCCTTGTCTGTGCTTAGGTTCTGAGTATGAGCAGATTGGGGGGTGCTGCAGCTGTTGCGCCCCTTGTTGCTGATATGTCCTCTGAGGTAAATATCACATCTCTACACCACCAACATCTATACCTATACTGTATTTATAGAATAGTGCCTTTTAACATATTATTTATATTTTGTTTTTATAATACCTTTTTATACTCTATTTTGTTACGTTAATTGTCTACTTCGATATATTCTTACAACATTATTTTTGTAGTATAGTTTGGTATTTGAGTATTTCCTCTTAGATATTTAATTTCAAGAGGAAACAAATATATGGACTGTCTCGTGAAGCATTTTTTAGACCCTTATAAATTCTTCGGCTTTTGTATTCACAAAAGAAAGAGAAACGAAAAGAACAAAAGAACCCATAAAGAAACCACACAACGTCCAGGCGCTACGCACAACAGCTTGTGTAGTAGACAACAACATTGATTATTAAAATACTGTTAAAAAATTATTCAAATATTTTTCATCCGTTTAGAACACTACCTCCAAGCCAGAGATGTCAATTTCTTTCTGTCCGATCCGATCCTTCTCGTTTAGATTGGAATTTCCAAGTTTTTTAGAAAAGGATTTGGAGATGAAAGTTTTGAAAAACTGGTCAGAAGCTTATCTTACCCGTTTTTTATTTCGTTTTAAAATAATTATTAAATATATATTATTTTACTTTTTAACCCTTTTTATATTTATAGTTTTACGTTGATATTAGAGCTTAGAGTTTTTATTTTATATTTTATATAAAGATAGATTTTTGAAATATAATTTTTTTAATTTTTATATGAAATAAATTAATTTTTTAATTGAAAAAACAGTGAGACTTAACAAAAATTCCCGATTTCCGTTAGAGATGGGAATAGGAGGTGAGGTTGATTTTTCGTTAAAAAAATAAAACGAGAACAAAAACAGATTTTTAATTGGAGAATTAGGCATGGTCAAAACCGTCCATGCCAATCAATCGGGTTACCATCCCTTCGGCCACATCAACCCGCAATCTCGACCCCACGTGTCTCTTACAGCAAAGTTTTCAAAATTCTCAATCAGCACAAGACGACAAAACAAAAGGAGCATGCGTACCCACTTTTTTTTTTCCGTCACTTTTCTCTCTCTACTTTTGTCTTGTAGGGAGGAGGTGACTGTACACAATTAACAGCGGGAGGGAGGAGTACTAACGGGACACAAACGGCGGCGTCAGCGTCGAACGACAACGACAACATGACTGTAACGGAGCACCAGGTGGCGAAACTCATGGAAGAGGACATGGGGTCCGCCATGCAATACTTACAAGGGAAAGGTCTCTGTCTCATGCCGATTTCCCTCGCCACTGCCATCTCCACCGCCACCTGTCACTCCAGGAATCCTATGATTTCCAACAGAAACCCACTCTTCGGATCCAACGGAGGAGGGAACGAGGGTTGCGCTGGTGGGCCCTCCTCCCCCAGCATTTCCGCGTTGACCGTTAGTTCCGCCACGATGGGAAACGGCGGGGCAGATGGTTCCGTCAAAGACGCCGCTTCCGTCTCCAAACCGTGATGACTGCGTTGACCTAGTACTAACGGCTCTGTTTGGTTTATCGGGATTAAAAAAAATAAAAAGAAGCTCTGATGGAGACAAAAGTCGGTAGTGGAATCTGACGAGGAAAAGGAAAACGATAGAGAGAGAGAGAGAGAGAGAGAGAGTAAAGGGTGTCGTAGCCTTTGGAAGCACATAAACGACACCGGATTAATATAGAAATTCCTCGGACTCGAGTGTTCTTTCATTCTTTTTTTTTACTTGTAATGGTAAAATGTTATTCTGTGCTATAATATGAATTTCGGGAAAATTACATATGTCTTACTAATTGGTCGCTCTGAAATCAATAATTATGATGCCAAATATTTTCTTATCTTTCTTCTGTTTAAAAAATCCGTCAACTTTTGTGTTGCTCGTTTTTGAAATGAACAAATTATATTCACATTTACGTACTAGTTCCATAGATAAAATAATGTAAAACTCAAATCGTACTTGGTATAACAGGGCAAGGAAGGATTTTTTCTACTTTTGGTTGGTTTTAGACGCAGTCTTTTGGGCCAAAGTTTTTACGAGACGGGTCTCACTAGTGAGGAGTTCACTATATGTATAGTGAACTCATTTATTTATTGTTGAAATGAACGACAGAATAAGCTCACTATACTCATGTACTGAGAGCCCTTCACTACGGAATTCCTAATTCCAAGTTTTTCTATGGTGGGAATAATTTGTCTTTTAGAACTCATTCTAAAAATTATATTACTTAAATAAGAAATTAATTTTCAAAAATAAAAAGTAGACCAAATATTTCATCCCTTTTTTTGAAATTTAAAAAATGTCACTCTACTCCTCTATTTCTTCCCCTCTTAATTACAAAAATACTAGTCCCTCACCTCTTTGAATTATGAAAATACCACTTTCTTCCCTTTCATTGTTTCACATTGCGTTTTTAAAAAATAAAAATAATAATAAGATGTAATTTTTTTAAAAAAATTAACCAATTCAACTTTTTATTTTCGCACTAATTCTTTATTTTTTTATAAGAATCTATAAAATTAGATATCGCAATTAATTTTAAAATTTATCAATTATGCCACAATTAAAATTATAAATTTTTTTAACTAATAAATTTTTTATTTTCACACATATTCTTTATTAAGCCATTTGGTTGAAGAATTTTTTTTGTATTGTTTTGTGAGAACCATAAAATTGGAGGCCGTATTTAGCCTTAAAATTGATCAATTAGTTACAATTAAAATTACGAATTTTTTTTAACCAATTTATAGAACCTATATTTTTCATATCACAGGATATTTATATTTTTTGCTCTTATATTGAAACGAAAAAGATGGTGACAAAAAACAAAAAAAAATTTAAATACCATGAAACACTTAAATATTTAGTCTTATACCACGGAACACTTTAAAAAAAAAAATTTGGAACTATAAATTTTCCTAATATTTGTTGTTCATGTCCTACTTTTGATTGTTCAATATAAAAGATAATCATGTGCATGATACACAAATAGAGCAGTTGCATTTGTATGTCTTATGGTACAGTAATTTAATAGTTGTGATTGGTTGAATATTTATTATGTGTGGATAAATTGTATAGCTTTATAAAATCTTTGGGTTGAGTTTATGTAAGATAATTTTATTTGACTTTTATTTTTAGAAAATGACCTACGATAAATTCTACCAATAAATAAAATTTTTGACAAGATCATATTTATGCATTATTGAAGTGAAAAATTCATATTGAAAAAAAATCAAGTCCTAAACATATAATAGTGTACATGAGTAAGTACCTACATGTATATACTTTTACAAAAAGGCGAACTAAAATGGTCTTTAAATACAACGGAACATTTAAATATTTAAAAAAATATTTAAATATTTATTCTTAAATTTTTAATTACCACATAATACTTAAAAAAGTAAAAACAAATATTTTTTTTCCCAATAACTGAGTCCACGATTAATTTTTAAATATTATTTTTAGTTAACGGTGAATTTTTAATATTTCTTCGCAATAAAAATTTGCATAATATAAGACTTATTTTGATCCCACATAACACTTAAATTAAAAAAAAATTGCTACCAAACCACCCCGCCCCCTCTGTGGCAATTTTACAGTGCATTTATTATTTTAAAAAAGATTACAATTCATTTATTGGTCAATTCTCTTTGTTAAAAGTAAACTAGTGGAGACATTTATGTCATTGTATTAACTCACGTCTTTAACCAGCTCCCTGTATTTTGCTTTCTACCCCCACAAACAAGAAAATGATAACCTAAAGTAAACCATCTGATGGAGACTTGGAGAATGCTAATTTTAGGATATTTGGTAACTGATTTTGGAGTGTTCCTACTACTATCTTTATGCGTCACGTAAAAACAAGACAACAGGGTTTAGCCCGATTGACACTCTTAATCAGCCTAAACTCTTTCCAAAATATGACTGAATTATTTCACTAGAACTTTACTGTCACCTTCTGTGAAATTTTCATGAACCCTGTAACTTTTCGCCTTCAGTTTGCAGGAAAAAAAAAAAACCCAGCGAAACGATTGAGGAATTCATCAACAAATTTTAGGATAAGAAAAGTACTATCCAGTGGGAATTTTTGCACTTCCCTGTGGATTAAGATAATACAAGCAAGAAAAGAGTGGAAAACTGTATCAAGAAAAGTTGGGTTTTTTCCCCTCGAGGTCATTATATGATGATTACAAATCTATATATAGTACTCATGTGTACAAATCACTCCACACTAAAGCATACTTCCCACGCAAATTACACCATATTTAATAATAGCATAAAAAATGTATACAAAGTGTCAGATGTATAGATATATTGCATACATGGTATAGTTCTCTAAATGTAATTTCATCTTTTCATCATCACTAATGAAATCCTAGTGTTAGGTGAAGATAGATAAAATGCTGAAGATAAGAATGAGTGGGAAGCAACTCAGAAGGAAAGTGGGCATGGCTAATGGTTCAGCTCAAGTTCAGTTGAAGAAGCAGTTTCTAACACCTAATTCCTACCCCTGTCTATGTCCCACACGACATGCCTTGTATCCACCTAAACCTTCCTCTTTGGTCCTAAAACCAATATGCAAATGATTTACGCTAAAACAAACCTGAAAGCTTAGTTATCGCATGAATATAGATACGGGATACGGCCATGTATGTCTAGATAGTGTACATGCGTGTCAAACTGTCCAAATATACAACTACCAAGAAATAATTAGAACTCGCCATATATTATAAAGCGTGTCCAACGTACAACGGCATCCAATATGTGGTCTGATACAAACCCAACACTGATATAGGCTTGTCCATACTGACAGCTGGAACTCTATACTGTTCAAATAAAAGGGCAAACAAGTTCTCGTCTCACTATGACATGCTTTTTCCTCGTATTTTTATGCATTGTGATTACGAAAATACACCTCTCATGTTATTAATATTCTAGCACCAAGGTAAATGCCCAAGCAGCTTATCTTTACTGCAAACAATCAATGTTCTAAAGATGATTACACGGCGCGAGTATATCTGGAACAATATATACCACAACACGTAATAAGCACCACACACAGAGACGCGCCGACACACAGACACATAGAGAGTTGACCCAACACGTGAATTCGACTTATGATTTTCATGTTTGCTATATTCCTGATTACCAAAACCCACTTCTACTGGATACAATTATACAATTGTGCATAAGTACAGGGGAACATCAGGAGATTGGTCAATGCAATAACTTAAGCAAGTCGATAGTAAACCTTTCACCAAGCCGTACATAAAATTCACCAAGAAAAGTGTGAGAAAAATGAAAAATGAAGAGTAAAAAGCTAGTTCCAACTTCAGAACTGTAACAAAACTTGCGAACATATAATGCATAAGGGAAAAGTTCAAAATTGAAGACCACGAAAAGTAAAGATCCAAATTTAAATTGACTAGTTCTCAACATATAACTGGCTGGCTTTGGGATTACTCTCAACTTAGTGCTGACTAGCTTTCGGAGGACCAATCATACCTTCCATTTGTAGGGGCCCAATTTAAAGCAAGAGCATTTTATCCTATATGGACTGGCCTTAAAGGAGTTTAATGCTTGATAGCACCTGAGAAGTTTCAAACCTGAGATCTAAGAGGGAGTATACCTCTAAGTAGTATGTCCCAAACCTTGACTACTAGGCCAACCCTTGGGGTTTCAATCCTTGTTGACTTGATACAATAGAAAACTCGTGATCGAACATATCATTGAATCAGAGCTCGCGAATCACAACTTATCACATGGCACTTTAATATTTCAAGCGACTAAGCGGATTGGCTAGTAGAGACCGGCATCTCTCATGCCCACCCCGCTCCCCTCATTCCTCTCTTTTCAGAATATTAGTTGAATGTCATCCAGTAGAGTCTCGTTTAAATCTTGACTTGCACAGAGTGGTTTGACGGAAATTTACTATGATCATCTCACGAACAAGATCAAAACTTGTTTACATTTGCTTCTTTCTATAAACCACGGGTCAAAGTTGGTTGTAACAGCTGCATTTTGGAATGCAAGTTCCCAAATGTAGGCCCATGATCCAAATATGGTCAATTGAGTGATTCAAAGCAATAACCTTGAAGTTCTTTTTCACAATCATGCATAATGTTACCCTCTATTTATGTAAGATAAATTTGTGAAATGGATTTGTATTTCGAACTAAAAACCCTTTACGACGTACAATCATCCCAGTAATTCTTTTTGGAGACAAAAAATAGTAAAAAACTTTGATTTAAAAGAACTTTTGAGACAAATAAGAATGATTGATTTGCTAGTTTTTTTAATACTAAGGGGTGCTAATGCAATTTTTTAGAAAAATGAATGAAAAATATCATAAATAATCTGGGGCAAAAATGTAATACCCAAAAAATCAGGGGCACGTGAACTCCATGGTCCCAATGTAGCGAGCCAATATACCCTTTCTTTCGTTCCCCTACCACTCTCCGATTAATTCTTTTGATTTTTTAGGAGTTTTAAGTTCTGATATGTTGGTTGTCTCTTCCTATTCATTCTTTCACACTTTGTTCTTTTGATTGCATATATAGTCAACACTACTTCTCACCATAAGAGACCCTCCTGCCTATCCAACCCACATTGCAGCTCAACCCACAGTCAACACCATCACAGCCCTCTTCCTCTTTGGTGACATCAAGACCGCAAGTAACAAAGACTTGATTTTGTCTGACTTGGCACTTTCTGTTCATTCAAGATTTAATTTGTTTATCTTCATTATTTATTCTGTCTTCATTTGTGGTGTCCTCTCGAATTTAATTCTTGAGAAACAGGTGCATCTTTCTAACACGTTGGGTTTTTTCGTTTTGATTTTGCAAGCGCAAATTCTACGTTCTGTAATTTGAAGACCATATAAATCTCAACAAAGGTACTTTATAGTGATTACCTCTCGCTTAGAAGCATAGTCCCATAAGTAATTTGTCAAATTTTGAATATTTTTGTGATCTGGCTTTATTATCCATAGCTGTGTTTTTTTATAAGCATAGTAGGTTAGTAGCATATCTAATGTACTGCAACATTTGTTAGAGAATGTATTTCAATCAGAAGCCCATTGTTTTTCTTCTTATTTCTATCTCTCTTTCCTATTGCCGCGATATCAGTGGTGACTTTGACTACACTGGGAAAGCTTCCAAGAATACGAAAAATTCAATACATTTGCAGTGATTATCCTAGGTTCATATGGATCATGCAGCTGGCTTTTTTGTTTTTTTAACGCGACTAATAGCTTATGTATCACTTGACACTTTCCATATGTATCAAGCTTTTAGCCAACTACCAAGGTTTTGATCAACTTAAAACTCATGGATAGCGTTACGATTTTTGGTTATGAATGTTATTTTTTTAATACACTTCTATTGTAGGCTTCGAACTACTTTTACTTACCACTTTTTGCTTGAAATTTTCTTTTTCCTAAACTTTTTTGTGCTATCTTATCATGATGATTGGCTTCAATTACGAAAATATTTCAATTAAAACTCTTCTTTTTTTTCCTTTTCGTTTTTCTCTGTTATCCCTTCCGAATCAATTTAATTAGATATTTAACACTACCAATTGATGTGTAGTTTAAATTGATTGGAGCTTGGGGTTCATTTAGGCTCCCATTTGAATTTAATGGGGCTTTACGTAGACTACATCTGCATATATAGTGTATTTAACCAATCAACAAGCTCCCATCAGTTTCATTTGTAGGTAAAAAATGCAAGATGTTCTTTGATGTAGTTGTCATACAATAACTTAATTAGATGTCCCTATGAAATTTTATTCGATGTTGTAATGGATGTTATCACATGGATTGGATTGATCAATTGGAGGGTAGGAGTTAGAAATGTACCATTTACTATCTCGATTGGATGAAGCATGCTTAGCTTCTTTTTAATCTTTTGGTTATAAAAATGATCATTTTTAAGTTTGTCAAAATTTGTTGTGAAGTGCCTTAAGGCATTGATAATGTTTTAGCAAGTAGTGCTTAATGATAGGTGTTATTAGAGTCGATTTGAATGGTTAAATTTTCAGCTACAAAAGTGATTTGATGGGTGCTTTGAAGAGAAAAGGAGCTTCATCATATAGGTTGGTATTAAGAAAACACACTCCATGCATTTTTCTTTTTTATGATCCTGTATGGGAAATTCTACTTTGTGTTTGTTTGCTTTATGATTTATGGAAGCACATGGTGCATGGTATTTTCAAAAGGCTGGTGATACTACTATACTAAGAATTTGCACCTGCCATTGATATAGGTACAAATATTGATGCACTTGAACATGTAACCATCCCAAAAAGAAGAAGGATAATCCATTACTTTCTAAATGCTTCTCTCCATGCAGAGTTTAATGAGACGGACCCTAAACTGACTGTAGTAAAGTGTTTTGTTTAAATAAACTCACTTGTTGATATTATATGGATTTATGTGAAGATTTTAACAGCAAGATCAACAGTGTTCATCAGAGTGAATAGGAGGGTGGGTGGTTCATCAAGATTAGTTGCAGATTATGTTATGTCGTGCCTTTAAGCACTGGTAATTATCTGCATTTGAACAAGAAAGAACGATTTTTGTTCTAGATAACATACATTGGGGCATTATTATTTTGACATCCCTTAAGAGGAAGTTCATCCTGAAAAATTTCCTTCTTCATATCATGTAAAACATGTCCCTCGTACCCTCCTCGTACGTCATGCTCCCAATATGCTTTCTGCTATACATTGTTCCACGACCTTACTTTCACAAACGCCTAACGTTGGCTGCATATTCAAACCATGGCCAAAAGAGAGTGGGTATCTACTTTGGCTCTTATATTTTCTGTTATAAAATCAACTTCTAGAGAAATAAATGCCACCGTGTAGTGTATTTTGCAGTGGAGGGTATATTCTTTCAACTGCAGATATTTCTCTTTCTAACCAAACAATTACTAGAACACCTATTGTGATTCCTAATACCGGAGGAAAAATAGGAACAAACATCCATATGATCCCATAGTCTTCTTTTAAGTATTTCAAACTAGAAAAAGAATTGATAGCTTGTACTTCTGTTGTATTAATTATCATTTCAACGACGACTAAGCTTTACCTAAGGATTGCAAGCAAACTGATGGAAGAAATAGAGATATCCATAGCCATACAACAAATTGATTATTCAATAAACCACAACACAACGAGGCTAAACTTAAATTAGTCCCGGAAGTGCAGTATGTCAAGAGCAATGCAAACCAAAACTCAACAAAGGTATCGACTCAAAATGCCAAATCAACGGACTCCATACGGAAAGCAAATTGGCTCCTATAACCAACAAAAAGATTTATGTTCCCTCTTACATGGTATAAGATTCAACGCAAGAGCCAACCAAGAGGTTACCAGGAATAGTATGACCAGAAAAAGATTTAAGTTCCCTCTTCCACAGGGGCCAAGCTTCATACCCCTGCCAAAATGGACCAACCCAGCCCAATGAGGCGACAATTTAACTTATCAACTCCCAAAACAAATGTTTTCCCCAAACAACTCAGTAAGCAAATTTTCAGGATATCCAAATATCTATGCTTAACTTTGGAAACGCGTAAACAGGAACTCAAATATTAGAAGAATCCACAATTTCTTTCACCTTCTATAGATGCACCATAATTACTCAGTAAAGGTTATGATAACGTTTCCATATATTTTGATCCCTACGTCCCAAAAATTTCAATCCAAAACTTATTCACTACACAGTTGGAGTTGAGCAATATGACAATATCCCCAGCCGAAAAACAATATTTCCAGAACACAAATGTATATAAACGTAGAAAACAAATCAACTACAGGGTTTGAAAGTGTAAGGCTGGGGAAGCGACAACGGACCTCTTCTGGACTCATTGTCATCCAAAAGTCTCTGTAGCCTCTTCTTCGAAGCGTACTGCCTATCAAAATGCTTCACCTGTACAAATTCAAACACAACAAACAATAACACCAAAAACTCAAACAACAAAGAGAAAATAAAAGACCACATATATCCTTTCTTTGTTGGTTTAAGACAACAAAAAATTCTTAAAGTTCGGAGAGTTTACCCAAGTGGGTCGGCATTGGTTCACGAATACGTCCCTGCACTTCTTGCATTCCACAGGATAGAGTAGTCCGACGGACGCGATTTCGGTTGGTTTCTTGGTCGATTCCCGCTCCAAACACGCATAAAATTCGTCACGTGCCTTGTGGGAGTTCGGAAGATCAATTATTAGGTTTCTGAAGTCATTTTGAGATAGATATACCCACAATCACATACACATACACATATGCATATGCATATCTATCTTGAAGAAAATGGAGTAAAATACCTTGTAGCAAGCTTGTCTAGCTCCTGAGAGGACATCGGTGTAGACTCTGTCTGGGTTCTGCGATGCGTAGCCTTCCAGTGCCATCAGACAGAGAGAGAGAGAGAGGGTGGGGGGGGGGGGGGGGGGGGGGGG
>JABCMJ010057308.1:0-13846 GCA_014822125.1 Arbutus unedo
CGAATATGATGAAGTTAATTATTTGTCCTATTCATATTTGTCCAAACTGCATGTGCTGATGCTTTTCTATTAAATCAAGCACGTGTGGTCCTAAGAATTCCTTTAATCAAGATAACTATTAATGTTTTAGTCAAATCAATAAATGTTTAAGAACTAAAGAAATAATTTCCCGGAAGAGCTAGGTTCGACTTTCCATCACTCACTCTGGAAGGGAAAGACTTAAGAAATATTCATCGTTACAGTGTTTATTGATTTACTATTGAATTATTAAATTATAATGCTTGAAGTAGAATTTAATTCAATTGATATATGTCATTTGCACTAAATTATTTATTTTGTTGTTTTGACCAGTATTAATAAAGTATTTTGTCTAATTTTGAAGGAATAATGACTAAATTACGCTTGTAGGTGTGTATGGATATTTTGTCTTCCAATATAGAACAAATTAGTAAGAAAAATTACACAAACAAGTCTTCTTCAATAATAAATTAGAATTAGCCCAAATATGACTACTTTATTAGGGGAAGAAAATTAAAAACCACACAAATACTATAGGCCAAATTGGCCCTAGTTGTGTTGATTAAATAAACAGGAATTTAGATTAAATTAATATTAATTTTTATATGATGACTTATTAGCTTTCAATTGTATTTTAATTTTGGATCCGACTTCTCTCCGGTCCATGCAATTACTGCAAGAAGAAGTTCAATTTCAACCGTTTATCACGACAATCAATAGTTTAGATTTGTTAAAAAAATTTCCCGATAAAATTAAAATAATCTCTTACACTTTTAACAAACTTAAACTATTAAAAATATATTTAAACGGTTGACGTATATAGTTTGGATTGCTGAATGATCTGAATTCTTAACATAAACAAATTAAAGGAGTACTGAGGCAAACCATATTCAATTATTTATTGTTGTATGTGAACATTGATTCAACTATTCATTTAACGGCGCCTTTTACTTTCCTAATTAAGACGTTCACTTCAATGTGAAGCACGTTTATAAACTGAAAATGAGCAAAGACTGGATTAATCAAAAGGTCTTTATCGCAAAGATATTGAATAAGACACGTGTATGTATGTATTATGTTTAGCCAAAACAAAAACACAGACCCATGTATTATTTTATAGCAAAATCAAGATATGTATTATTTTTATTTTTTTGTCCACTTTGCAATTTTAGATTTTTAAAAATAATTTATTTTGTTAAATTTATTATTATTTTGATAAGGAATTTAAATCTAGTTTGATAAATCTCAAATATTTGATAATAAAATATATTATAAATTCCTTAATTTTAAGAGATACAAATGTTTAATAAAATAAAAACAAGAGAGTAATGATTTGGAGAGAAACATAAGTTCTAGAAACGACAACGTGGATGGTGTGTCAAGTGGAGCATGTTTGTAAATTGAAAAAGAATAAAGAATCAAAAGGTTTTACCTTTTGCATATCTCTCTCAATAATTGAGATTATTAAGATACTCGCCAAGCACGTTGAAGTTGATAGTAACTACTTTTTAATTGTACTGATGTGTCTCTTCTTTTCTATCATTTTCACGTGCGATGACCAACTCCCAAAATTGTATCAACCCAAACAGGACTCATTTTACATGTTGTGAGTCGGTAAAAACTTCTTTTTCAAAAAAAAAAAAATTAATTTTCTTCCTTTGTAACCGAATACACAAGTTCTTACATTCGCTTGAAATATATTCTGCAAGATAATAAACTGTCAAATAACTTTATCTTCTAATCGAGAAGGTACTCAAGCTCTCAAATTTAATACTTATAGTAATAAATTACATTGTACATTTACCCCCTTAAGTGTCAGTCTTTTTGTAGATATTCTTTCTGATTAATCTGAATCATTTCTCATGTTATTCGGATATAGAATTCATCTTTATTTTGTTAGAATTCATTGTAACTATTTAACCGTCTTTTTCAAATTGGTAAATATAATTTTCTGCTAAGAACATGCCCGTGTGGATACAAGTTGTGTTTTCATTTTGTGCTTCTAGCAGAGTCTAGTTTCTATAGTCCTGTCTGGTTTTCCCAACTTATTTGTGTTGGGTTTTCGTCCTCCTTGGATTCTGTTTTCTAATCCTTAACATGTTGCAGCATGTGGAAATCAAGGAACAAGTCCTTATATTATGTGCAAATCCACTCGGATAGTTATCAGGTTATGTGGCCTATTTGGTTTAAATTATTTATTTATTCAAATTTTTTTTGTATTTATTATCTTTTCGTCAATTTTTAGGATTTCTTGGTTTGTCTCGAAGGAATATCAAAAATACAATATTATATCCAAAAGTTAAAAAAAAAAGTTGACTAAAGACGACAAATAAATCAAAACATACTATGTTTTTTTTTTTTGGGTGGAGACAAACAAACAATCAACTAAAAATTGAGGCAAAATAAAAAATTACAAAAAAATTCAAATAAAAAAAAAAATAATAATACAGTAATCCAATAAATACCACAATTTAGATGGAAAATATTAGTTTTTCATGGAATCGCGGCAAAAAGTTTGAAGATGGATGTCAGTAATGTATTACATAATTATGTGGCTCAATGTATTCATTTGGTACGCATGCATGACTTATTTCATAATATATTAATCAATATTGTATGAAAGGTTATGTTTTTCCAATTTCAAGTTATTTGAGCAAGCAAGCGCTCCTGTGTGTTCCCATGAAGTCTCGAGACCCGGATGTGAGTTGAAAAGTCATTGAAAGTCCGAGGATGAAGTGATGGAAGCTCGTGTAAGCATCCGATTTTATTTTGTGTTTAATTTCGGAATGTGTTACTATATGTGGTACTAATTTATTTTATGTGATTCGGGACTTTTAGCGGAACTTCAACCCGAAAACCTTATTTCGTTATGTACGTGTTAGAAGAGGTGTTGGGTTTATTTGGAGTCCTTTTATTTGACTAGAAATCAGATTTTTAGGGGTTTTAGTAGGAGACCAAATTCCTCTCTCTCTCTCTCTCTCTCTCTCTCTCTCTCTATCATTGCTCCACCTTCTCTCTACAAGCCACATGAGATTTGCTTCACTATTTCTGAATTTTTTCAAGATATTGCAAGTTTCCATCGTGGTTAGAGGGTATCCGAAACTTAATTGTGATTTCGTAGCTCGGAGGAGAAGATTTGAAGTTCTATAGGCTTTTGGAGTTAGGGTTCATCATTCGAAGCTAAATTCATTTATTCGAAACTTGAGGTATGGATGTTTTATCTTTATTATGTATTTATATTTGGTTTTGGTAGTGTTTTGATATAAGATTTTGAGTATTTGAACATTTAGTACGATCTGTGATTTTCTGAGATTGCTTAGGTCGCTCCAATGGCATCAAATTGCCGCTAGAGCGACATGTATAATTTCTTGGTCGCTCGAGCGACTTACCTAGCGACTTTCATTGCCCAAGTTTCGCTAGAGCGACTCTTATGTCACTCAAGCGACCTTTGACTGCTTGTCTTAGTTTTGTTTTGGGATTTTGGACTTTTGGACTTTTGATACAGGATATTGGGTTACGATTAATGATGAGATGATATGTCTTTTATTTCAAGTACGTAAATGATTGACAATGAATGTTTTTTTCGATGCATTATCGATTCAAGAAATTTGGTAAATGGATTTTGGATGGTAGATTCGCATTGGAACGATGCGACGACCAGCTTCTGACGGAAGACGTGCAAGTTATGATGATTTTAGCTTTCATTCGGAATTGTACTAGTAGATGATGAAATTGTGTAGACACTGTTGAGTGATGTACTAATTGGGAAAAGTGAATTTGAAAATTGATATGTGAAACATGAATTGTTTATTGGAATTATTATATCGTGAATGGGTTATAAGAAATTGTGCATCATATTACTTATGCGTTGAATTGCCATTTCATGCTAGTTATCATCAACTATTCATGAGACTTGCCAAATCATTGTATATTCATATAATATTGGCGTAGGTATTTTTACTGGACTTTGTGACTCATCACGTTATTTTTTAGGCACCGTTCTGGAGCCATGACATAGACTGCTTAGAGTGCATCATGATGCATATTTTTTTTTTGGGAGTATCATAATTAGGAGTTATTTAGTATTTTTAGAACTCACTTTTTGAAAGATATAATGTAAGCCTTTGTTCATTTTCTGTAATTTGAAGAAAAACAAGTGTACGATGTTTTGAGTTCGTTCGGCCGGATAGCTCTTTTCGAATTGTAATACATTACACTAAATTCTTAGTGTTGATCAATGAGCATGGTATCTTGGTTGATTGGAGAGAGTTGTAAGATTTTTGTTGTAAATATATTTCATTATATTGTTTGAAAAACGATGGCGTGAGAGCCCGGAATGAGAAAATGAGTGCTGGAAGAATGAAACTTGGAGTTTGACAAAAAAAATTAAGATAAAAGCCCTTTCTACGGGTACTCTACTGGTAGAGCTTGAGCTAAATTTGGAACAACGGTGAGTGCTACCGGTAATCTACCAGTACCGATAAAACATGTGGCGATTCTGCAGATTTTATTTTAGTTTCCCAAATTATCTAGGACTCGATTGAAGGCATTTTCTTTTTATGAAATAGAGTTGAGGGGTTTTCTTTTATCACTCAGAGTATCTTTTTTTTTTTTTTTAAAACATATGTTAGATTTAATTAGAGTGTTATAGTCTATGATTTTTCAACAATCACGGTCGTTGTTCTAGCTTTTGAAGTTCAAATTTTGTTTATTTTCATTCTGTGTTTTTGGTGAATCTTATTTCATTGTTGAATCACAAATTTCAGATGTATTATTAATTTTATTTTTATTTACCGCATTCTTTATTATTCTTTCAATTCATGTGTTATGATAATCATATTAGGTTAAAATTTTCAAGCAAGGTCCCGGAATGAAGTTCATTCGATGACCTAGGATAGTCGATTTCAACCTCACACAACCCATTGAAAATAAGTTTTAATTCAATTCCTAGGTACTGTTTTTAAGATAGCAGAATCAACTCTCTGAAACTCCACCAAAATTTAATGGTGGTAACAAAATGTTGAAGACGAATAAGTGATGGGCTTGCGACCGCCACCCCGTACATTGCGGCCACAAAGTCTTGCCCACACCCAACCCCGCGGCCGTAACTTACCATTCTGACCAGTAGCATACCTTTCGGCCCTTGTGTTGCGGCCGATAGGTTTCCTACCTTGCGGCTGCATATTTGAAACCCAGACAGAACCTTTCTATTACTTACAGTTTGACCCATGTTGTTTTATATTGTACATTTATCCTTCAATTTTCTGTTACTTACACATCTGCCTCATGTTAAAAATTATAGGTTTAGCCTTAATCTTTAAATTACAATTTACCTTTTATAGTTTTGTAAATTACAAACTTACCCTTATTGTTTCTAACATTACAGTTTAGTCTATATTTTTTCAAGATTTTAGATTAGCCCCTGTACTTTCTATAATTACGGATCTGACCTTGAATTTTTCAAATTACTATTTTACCCCTATACTTGTTCAAAATTACTACTTTAAATCCCATGATCATTTTAAATTATGAACTTACCCCGTATTAAACTTATTTCATTTTAGACCTCATCTTAACAAATTATTTTAATTAGATCCTTATTGAATATTTTCGTATTTACCCCTAGACTTGTTAGACTCTGAGGATAGCCTAGGACATGTTAGCTATTTTCCTAGCTTGCACTTTCTCCATGCTTTACTTATCTTATATTTTCATTATTGTCTAGTATTCCTCATATTATTGTCTTTGTTGTACATAATATGTTTTCAATGGTTTATTTCATTGTTATCAAACATATGACTCTTGGAGTAAATTGCAAGAATTGTGTTAAGATAATACGTTGTGAGGATCTAAAATTTTAAATCAATAAAATATTTTTTTTTATCAATTTGTGCATGATTTAGCTATATTTCTTGAATAAGTAGAAATTTTCATTAATGTATTTTTATTTGATGAAATGAAAATTTTTGCAAGAATTATTTGGGCTTGTCAAATTCTTATTTAGATGTGGGTTGTGTGTGTATTGTCCCAAGCCTCTTTGTTTTAGATTTTAACCCAAGCCTAACATACTTGAGCCCACTCAGCATTTGTCTCTTTCTAGTCTGATCCAAATACACACTTTTGCCTCAAAGAGCAACCACACCAGATAATTTTCCTCAAAATCAAGTCCTCACTTGTCTTCTTCTCTATACTCACATGTTTAAATCTGTTGGGATATATTTTTATGGCAGACAAATATCTTTCTTCCCCAATGGAACTTCCACCTTGGCCCCCAAGCAAAACCAAAATCACTCATGATTTTTTCCTCAAACCACACTTCTGTCCACATGCTTTCTGAAAATCTTAGCAGCCACGTCTCTTTCACCAATGGCATCCATGGCCATTAGACTTTCACACTCAACCATCATGTGCTAGGATCATACACTCTCTTCCTCATCCTCTATATAAACCACCTCCCTTTCTTTGTTCTCACCACAAAATCATAGTATCACAGAGCTTAGGGATGAGAGTTGGAGGTTTGCAAGAATTTAGAGAGAGAAGTTCAATTTTTGGAGTCAAATTCCACTTGAAGATCTTCAATTCAGAGTTTAAACCATCAATCCAAGGTGTAATCAAGCTATTTCAAGGTAAATAACACTTCCCCAATCCTTAGTTTGTGTTTTAGAGCAAGCCATGAGCTCCACGAAACTTTAATGGTGAAAAAACTTAGAAAGAATTTTGGACAGTTGTCAACCTTGAGGTGTACTAGCCATGCTTGCAGTCACCCATACTCTACATGTCATGTTATTTTGACCTGTTGACCTAACATATTGGCCTAACCTGATATCCTGACCTATTGTCATCTAGTCATTCATATCCTGACCTATTGTCATGATCTGGTCACCCATATCATAACCTGTTGCCATCTGGTTACCTAGATCCTGACCTGATGCCCTTTCTGGTCACCTCTTGATTGTGACACGAATTTTCTTAAACCAAACACTTGAACTTTGGATCCTTCAATTTCAATACCATATTAACGGGCTTATACCATGACTCAATCTTTACATATATGTTTCTTGAAAGTTCATAAACACATCCATGGCATGATGTATCTAATTCTTATTTGTCAAAATCACATGATATAAATGATTCATATTGAATGCATAATTATAGATCCATGTTATTATTCTTATTGATTGTTAATATCACTTCTTACTTGTACCATTACTTGAATTAATATGCATGAACGGTTGCCAATCCTTGTTACCATTGTCATTGCTTCTTGATAGACTTAATAACATGAATAGTTTGTTAAATTCAGTATTTATGGTACGTATCACATACTTAGTTTTTAATTTCTTGCAGTTTTTAATTTCTTGCTATCATTGTTATTATTGGTTGATGAAGTCTCACTAGAATCATCGTTTTAGATCCTCAAATAAGTTGACATTGTACCTCACTTCTCACGAGATTTTGAATGGAACTTCAGTTTTGAAAAACACTGGCATGTGTGCCACGAGACATAAAATTGAAATTACTCTTTGCGAGATGTGTTAGGATGTCTTGAGTCGAACTATGTACGTTACCACCGAGCTGTGTCTTGGAGCCGAGTTGGTCATGTCTCATATATTTAACCAAGTTGTGTCGTGAGCCGGTTATGTTGGTTATCTGTGTCGTATTTTTTCAAAAATAAAATTAGTATGAAGGGAGGAGGTAGAGCTTTTGAAGTCAGACCACGATATATTGGAGGCATAATGCTGAGAGCATAATGTTTGGGAGCATGGGATACGAAAATCGATGTTTGGATACACTAGCTTCGGATACGATATTACTCAAAACTTGAAAAATTATAGTAGGTTTAGGACACATATAGAAGTTGTCAGAGACGATTTAAACATAGTAGTTGACTTAAGAGAAATTATCACCTACGATTCACTCTGATTTAAATTCCGCATTTCCTTATTTTGAATGTTTTTGCTTATTATGTTAGATGTGATGCACTTTGATTTTCATTCTGTAATCTATCTATTTTTTGTTTATTGCTTATGTGATTATCTTGATCATGCATCATATGGTTCGTAGCATAAATTGGGTTTACAGGTAGGATTATTTATTGAGTTTCATCGCTTATGTTACAAATTTCTCCTGCCCTTCGCATTTCATACCAGGTGTTGATGCAGACTTAGCAGAGCTAGAATTTCATATTGGTAACGATAGCAGCTTACCCGAGGAAGACCCACTTACACCCAGATTTGCCTAGATTATTATTAGCTCTAAATTGTTTCCCACTTTTAATGTAATATCTTTAATTTTTAGATATTGTAATCAAACTCTATTTTGTTTATGAAATGAAAAATCTATTTGGTTATGTTAATTTATTTTTAATTTTACATCTTCGGACATCGGGGCATTACAACAACTCTCTGAAGATACCCTCATTCATCCTCTGCGAAGAGCTTATGAAGAGTTGGCTTCACCTTTTGCGTTATTCTAACCAAGGAATGTTTCTCGTAACACCTCTTGTAACGCCTCATGTGTACCACTAGCCAAATAATTTGTTGGAGTCTAACTACGTGGCCCAAAATACTTAAACCCAAGTTATTAGTAGTAGTTTACATGATTCTATATATACCCAAGATCACCCATGTAGACTTTCGATGTGGGACACAATGTCACAATAACCTGGCTCTGATACCATTATAATGCCACATGTATACTACTGGCTCAATAACCTGTTGGAGTCTAACCACATGGCCAAAAATGCTTAAGTTGACATCCCAACCAGGCTATGGTGACAGCTGGTAGGCCGAGCGTTCGGGAGGGAGAGTTTTGGTGGACATTCAGATAGGTGGTCAATGGTACGCATGGCTTGGTGGATGTAAGTTCAGTATTATTTATAATAGATCATGACATTACCTTGTACAAGTCCTTTTAAAGCTGTGAGGTGCCAAAATGGAATGTAGTTTACGCTTGCTCGTCCTGGAGCACAATCCAAGGCTAGGTGATCTATTGAGAAGTCTATGAGGTTTGAACAATTAAAGTAGATAATATTGTACAAGGGAGAAGCAGGTCGTTACAGCTCTCAGGCATCTCTTAATCTCATCCACCGAATACTCTTGTAGATTTTGCTTGTTCTTTCACCCATAAAATAGCTTTGGTTTGGATTGTTTGAAATAGGTCCTCCTCGTATGGATATTTGGCATTAAAGGAGAGGTCATTCCGTGTCAACTATAGTCCCCAAATAGTTGTGAAAAAACAGGCATCCCAAAGACATTTTTCCGATTTTGAGAGGCAAAGTACAAGCCACATTTCGAACAACATTGAAGTAGATGATGGCCAGACCCGCGTTAACTCCCACCATTGCAGTAATTTACCCTAGACTCTCCAAGAGAGAGGGCAGAGCATTTGAAGGTGGTTTGTAGACTCTAGAGATTCATTGCAAAAGCAACACAAGCCTTCACCCACAGGTAATATGTTCCTTCGAATAAGTTGAACCTTTGTTGCAATTATTCTACCTCGTGCTGCCATCCAAGAATAAACTTCCATTTTTGAAGGATCATTGTTACCCTACAATCCTGCCAAAACCTTTTGCTCAACAAATTCTTGATCCTCCCACCTTTTCTAAGCTGATTCGACCGAAAAGGTATGATCAATCGACCATCTCCATTTTAGGCTGTCTTCTTTGGAGTCATTCAGAGTAATAGTAGAAAGGTTGGCTGTCAATTCTTGTAGTTGAGTTTCCTCCCAGGAGTAGAGTGACCTTGTAAAGCTAATAAATTGCCAAATATGTAACGAGTGGTCATAGAAGTCCCTAACCATGACTCGTTAAGAAGAATAAAAGTAAAGTCTTGAATATTAAGAAGCTAGAGTTTGATTCCCAACCCAAATGAAATTCTAGAAACTTGTAGCATTCCCTGCAAAAATCTGTCTTTGAAATCCCTGCATAATTGTACCTCCAATGTTCATTTCAGTTGTCCTCAAGTGGCATATGTCCTGTCAAGAAACATAGGCCTTTCCAAACACTGGTAGCTGTGGTTCCCAGCATGGAAAGGGTAGATTATAATGATTATTGATCACCCTAGACCCATCGAACTTCTTTCTCCACAAACCATTACTGCCATCACCTTTAATACAATTTACCAATTATCATCGCCAAACCAAAATCACTAACGCTATATATGACAAAATTTACTAGCACCCTACCAAAATTATTTAGACCACCCCAAATATATAATAATGTCACACCACTTTTTTCATGTATAAACGCATATATATAAAAAATATGATTGTGAATATAGATATATATGTCAATGGATTAATGGACAGTATACGTCTCACACTGAATAAATAAGTCCGATTGGGTATGGATACGTGTAATGATTAGGTAACTAATTAAACTTTGAATGAGTTAATAATTATTAAAGAACAAATTATTTGCAATCCACTCAGTCCTAGACAACCCTTGCTAAAATAAATCTTATCTGACTACCAATTGATGGGAAAACATTAATCTTAAACAAATGTGTAGTGGGCCGAATAGTTGGGTTGTGTCGGCAATATGGGTCATCACCATGATTGTATTGCTAAACGGGCCAAGAGACCACCGACGTGAGACTGGGGGCTCGGTGCATGGGTCATCGCCATGCTGAGTTGACCGACCCGCTACTCGGTTAGACAGTTAGAACCTTCTGAAATTGGAAGGGTATTCGAATAGAAAAGTTCAAGATTTTGGGAATGGTTCTATTTATGAAACCCTCATGCTGCAAGAAAATAGTCAGATTTGGCAATGCACAAATTGGAAAAGGATCTCGTGTTATTCACTTACCATGCCAAAGTACTTGATGGCTTATAAATATGGAAATGCAAAACAAAATCAAGTACGCAATTAATTACAAGTGCAATCACTATTATGTTTTTGTCCCACGCATTCTAACTTAAGCATCAGAGTGCTTGTAAAGACCCGACTTATTTTAATGTTTAAAAATATTTTATGGTGATTAAGATGAATTTTTATAAGAGTTAGATGAGTTTTTGTGAAAAGGAGAGGAGCAAATAGGGGGCTTTGGGTGATTGGTCACGGCTTGGAGCATGGCCAGCGTGACCAATCATGCGAAAGTGAAATTTTGGTCAGTAGGCCTGGGTGACCGGTCAGGCTTCCGCGTCTCCTTTTGGGTGACCGGTCAGGCAATGGGAGTCTTTTTTAAATTTTTGTCAGTAGGTAGCCGTGACCGATCAGGCTCATAGGCCTTCTTCCCGTGACCGGTTAGGTTGGTTGACGGGCGGGTTTTAAAGAGATGAACCAGATTTATTTTAAACACAACTTACACCCCTTATACTCAGATTTTTCCCATTCTGTCTCTAGAAAACCCCCATTCCTTATGTCTCTAAAATACTTGATCAAATCTCCACATCTCCCAAATTCCTTTAAGGATTTTTTATTTTTCTTTGATTTCAAACATTTGGAGGTGGGTTCTTGTTTGGAGAAGATTTGATTGGAGCTTCTCTTTCACCATGGAAGCTAGGGTTTCATCTTGGAGCTCAAGTTTTGGATTGTCACTTCGAGGTAGGGAATATCTTATTTCTCTTAGTCGTTTATGACTTGTGTATGGTGTTATTTGGGTTTACCTTTTGTTTTGAATACTCGAATGTGTTGGGTATGATTTGTGACCTACGGGAATACTAGGTAGGAAACGTTGTCTACGGAGTGTCTTTATGTTTGATTGTGGTTTGGATTCCATTGTGGTATGGTGAGAGGAGAGGTCCATTCTTTTATAATAATTTCACTTGACTCTTGTCTTGAGGAGTTCCCTTATTTCCTAGGGTGATGTTGGGGTCCTGTCTTATCGGATGGCGTTAGGTCAAGCGGTGATTTGAGATAGAGATGTATGATGTATGATGTTGGTCTTGAAATGACTTAGAATGATGGATAAGTGACTCTTTGACAGAGGATTATTCACATATCTCCATTTCTGGTTTCTATCACACTTTATAGTGTTTATCGCTTTTGCATCGTCATTGATAGTTTTTTTTAATTGTTTATTGGGATTGCACTGAACCCTATAGTATATTTCAATGACGGATCTGGCACAAGGAAAATCATAGTACATGCAATCTATGATGTTGCTTAAATAAAACTTGACTATGGTTATGTGACGCATGACATATGAGGATGTTGTGAACTAGACTCCCTGATGGGAAGGCTAGGAGAATGTTGTGAACTAGACTCCTTGACGGGAAGGCTAGGAGGATGTTGTGAACTAGATTTCCTGATGGGAAGGCTAGGAGAATATTGTGAACTAGACTCCCTGACGGGAAGGCTAGAAGGATGTTGTGAACTAGACTCCTTTATGGGAAGGCTAGGAGAATATTGTGAATTAAACTCCCCGACGGGACGGCTAGGAGAATGTTGTGAACTAGACTCTTCAATGGGATTGCTAGGGAATGAGGCTTGGATTCTGTGAGAATACTAGGTACGAGATATCGACAAATGCAATAAAAATTTTGAAAGCTTATTTGATGTTGATGGGAAGCGAGGACATGATTTAAAAATGTACTGCATCCCTCGGGGAATGCCAGGAGTGTACTAGATCCTTTCGTGGGAGAGCTAGGAATGGTATAAACTGGCCCCATTCGGGCATAAGCCAGGTATAACAACCTAACACTTGTTGAGGATATGACGTAGAGACACGTGAGTCTTGGTGTGTGTTACAAATACATACGAGTCATGTTATGCATTAAATGAATCGGGGGATTATGAATAATTATTATGGAACTATTGGATAATCGTTATTGGATTATTATTGTTTCACTCTTACGATCTCACCTATGCTATATGTTGGTGTTTGAAAGGCGAGATGTAGATATACATATATGAAATTATGAAATGCGAGGATGACTTGTCTTGTCTTCATTGGATGCGTGTTATATTATATACATACGTTGGTATTCATGGGAATGAAAATGCTATGTTGAGTCACCTTTGGATGTCGTATTAGGAAGGACAACTTAAACACCGGGATAAAGATATGAAGATACACATGAGTTGGGTATCGGTTAAACAATTCATGCAATGAGACGTCTATGCTATAGGTTTGTTAGCATGAGTTTCGAGAGTGTCTCAGTGATCTTGGTATGTTGAGGTTTGAAAATTTTGATATGATGTGTTGACTACTCTTATGTGACGTGCGAGATGATATATGACTCGTGAGAGAACATAAGTTATGGAACAGAGAATGAATCAAAATTTAGATGAAAATGGATAGAAAATAGACAGTGTGGTAAGATGGTTGAGTGTGTTATTCATGCGTATCTTGTGTTATCAGTAAGCTCATGCTCGTGCTCGCGTTGTTGTTTCATGATCATATTGTGTGCCTGACTGCTCATGTTTATATGATGTTAGTGTAGATATCTCTACTGAGCTATGTAGCTCAACCCTTCTTTATTTTTAGGTGCAGCATTGGAGTAGAAACATGGAGTGCACGTAGACAACTTGTCTTTTCGGAAAATTGCATGGGGGAGTCATAAACATTCTGTAGTTTTTATTTTGAAAGAATGTATATTAAATTCGCATTTGATATTTTAACTCAGATGATGTAACCTTTTATTTAAAGCGTCACGTTTTGGTGACAATGTTTTGGGTATGTGGCGTGTGAGGACCCGCCCATTTTTAATGTTTAAAAATGTGTTACGGTGAATAAAATAGGTATTCATACGGATTGGACGAGATAAATGATGATTTGGATGAGTTTTGGTGAAGAGGAGAAGAGTAAATAAATAAATAAATAAATAAAAAAGAAGGTGAAAATTTTTGATCAGTAGCACCCCGGTGACTGGTCACGCGGACGCG
>JABCMJ010057346.1:0-10753 GCA_014822125.1 Arbutus unedo
ATGTGCCCCCACAATGTCTAGCTGGTACTCTTAGCTTCAGATTGGACTTTTGGGGGCCGGGGAAAAGTTTAATGCAGCAGCTAACTGTCTAGTTTGAAAAAGGAAACTCCAAGTGGATTACTATCATTTTGGACCTATGAGAAGACTTTTGTCTATGGATTACACTAGTTTGACTACACGCTCCTTTCAATAGATTTTGTGCCTTTATCTCTATATCTGTATTCATCTCGTGACCCTTTCATACAGGGGTAGAACCAGAATTCAACTTTTAAGGAGATCGATCTTTTTTTTTTTGAAAGGATGGAGCTAAAAATAATTTGGGAAGATCGAAATATAATTTTTTTATAATTTTTAAAATTTATAGCTACGTCTTAAATGTTTTTAAAATTCTTGGGGGGTCAAGTCTTCGTATAATTCCTTCCATGGATACATTTACTAAATGCTCATACGTGAAAGTTGACTTCAAGGTCTGAAACCTTTGGGGTTGCTTCGAGAAATGTTTTCTTTCTCCTAGAGAGTGCAGACACATATGCAAGGATTACTGACGACAATTACAAGAATGACGGAAAAGTTAACAATACTCGAGTCCTCGACCATAATCAGGAATATTTGATGTAAACCCATTGGGCAGGGATAAGCTGCATTGTACACAATGGTTTAGTTAATTGTAGTCCCCTTTTTAAAGATATATACACCTTATTTTGGGTATATACATGTTACGAATTTACGGTATTTACTTCATAACATGTATAATGAGTTCAATATGATGACTTAATAATGTTCATCATAGCGTTATTTAAAATGTAAATGTTATTAATTTTAATACGGTTAACATACATTTAAAAGTGAGTAAATTAAAGCAAGTACTACAAAAATAGATAATATTTGGCACTACATGATTGGCAGTTGATAAATAAATATCTTATAATCACCAATAGTGTATTGCCACGTCAATTTCTTGTTCAAATTCTATATATCATTGTGTTAGTGGATTTGCTCTTAATATACAGAGATGAAACTAGAGAAGGGGCAACTGGGACTGTCGCCCTTGCAAGAAAAAAAAAATCCTTTATTATTATATAAAAAAAAATTCTATTAAATATATATGTTCGCCCTGCTAAATATTTTGAATTTTTTTTCGAATATATATTCGCTCCTGCATAATGAAATTTCTGGTTTTATCCCTGCTAATATATACAGTAGTTATGCCAAATAGCACAGAAAATATTTGGAAACTTGCTTAAAGAAATTAATGGGTATTATTTCTCTCTTTCTCATTCAAAAGAACTGAAAAAAGTGACCAGAAACCATAATATAGGGATCACATTTATTTTGGATTATTGGTCACACCACATCAAAATTAAGATGGAATCACGTTTATCTTCTACCATTTTCAAGTCCCATTGTAAATGGGAGAGTTGTAAACTAAATGTCATTCTTTTGCATGAGGTATGTTTCACTATTCACTTTTTCTTCCATTTTTGTCCTTTCCACTTGTTTGATACATGTTATAGGTTGAAAGTGGCAATGAAAAAGAGATTGTGATTGAGATTGATAATGAAGTTTGTTGTTTTGATTGGAGGTAGAGATTATGTAAGGATATTTATACCATGTTTGTTTTAGTTGAGAAGCAAGTGAATTAATATGATAATGTGTGGCTAAGAGAGTTATGGAGGAGTCTCTTGGGTTTATCAATTCCTTCATTTTGAGAGATTTATAGTCCAAGCAAACTTTTAGTCTAGCACATAAAAAATGCAATGAAAAACTAGATTAATGAAGCTACGAAATTCATAGTCTAATCTCCCTTTCAACGACAGGCATCAAACATTGTCTTACGGCCTATTTGTTAGCGGTCAAAAATTTAGATGGAAATGATAGATATAGTAAGAGAGAAAATATAATAGAAATAGAAATTTATTACATATGAATAAATAGTTATTAAAAAATTGTTTAAGTATTTTTTGTACGAAGAAAGATATAGTAGATATAAATAGATGAATGACATTTTGTAATTAATAATGACATTCTCGTAATTAATAATGATATTTACATAAATAGAAAGAGATATAAAAGTACGATAAGATATGAATAGAAAAAGAAATGTGAATTTTATTTTTAAAATTTTCCCAAGAAATAAACAAACTCCGAATAAGGTAAATTCAAATAGTCATATTCGGAATAACAGCAATAAACTCTTTTTATGACCCGTAACAAACAGACGCTAGTGTCTTGGACCTTATCTCAAAGAAGTGTCATTTACTTCAACTTCCAAACCAGTATACATGTGCCTCCAGCAATTCTCACGTGGAAGGCACGTGATGGGTAACAATTACCTTCCATTCAAACACTCCCCAAAACCAAATACATTATCCAAATTCACTTGGCTGGAAACACATGAAATCTGTACCCATAACTAAAGAGAGACACAGGAAGAAAAAAAGAGATACTTTACACACAGAATATCATATCATCGCCATGAGCAGCTGCATACATTGCCACTCTCCAATCTTTTCCTTGCTTTCACACCATAAATTTAACCAACAAACAAACACACCCCAACTGCTTTGGTTCACCAGAAATCAACCTACTAGGCATATGAACAAGCAAAACACATGTATGAAGACAAGGGCTATCCCCATTACTACTACTACACTTCTTCTTGGTGTTAGTTCTCCTGGTAAGCCAGACGTATCGGTCTTTCTAGGGACAAGGTTTGTTCCCTTGACTGCATTCTTCTAGGTTTTTCAGTTTCAACATGGAGAATATGTGAGGTTTTTCAGTAACTATTGAATTCATTCCCTGCTAACGCAATGGAAAATATGTGTTTTGACATGGATGACAGCGCGGTGCTTTTGTTCGTGTACTGGATTTCCAATTTCGTCATGCCACCGATCATCCTGAAGGATCTCCTGTCCGATCAGACGAGTGAAGATCAAAAGCCTACTGCTGATAATAATCTCGTAGACTTCGATAAACAAAGCAAATCCGAGGACAGCAAAAGCACGCGAAGGAAGAAAAAAAGAGGCTTCAAGAGTATCAAGCAATGATAACACCATAAGAAATGAGATGAGAATCCTGACACCTCGAAATTGTTGTGAGATCAAGTGAATTTTTCATTTCTTCTTTCCATTGAGATTCAAACAGAAATGTCTCTAATCTAAAAGAAATGCAATTCCTTCCCTAAGCTGTTTTTATATGATTTATTACATTTACATGTGAAATCAAGCAAGTTTAGACCATTGTCCAATCATTTTCGAGAGAACAAACGGGCTTTTCACCTGGGGATGCGGTGTCAGGCCTAGGCGGCTTCTTTGAAAACATGGATGAGATTGATTGGCGTGTGGGGTTATCTTCTGAGTTCTTCTGGTCTTTCGATTCTGATTTATTGCCTGAGGAGTGCCTATCTTTGCTGCCAAATATGAGGCTAAGCTTTTTGAACCGACGTCTTGGTTCCCCAGCTGGAGTAGTGGCTTCTTCAGGCTGCTTTATGATCTTTAGAACTTCCTCTGGCTTGAGTAGCATCATCTCCACAGTTTCATACACCTATATTGGAAAAAACTCAAAACTCAAAACTAACTTCTCCCATTTCATCAACATCAGGTTTTGATTGTACGACCGTTCTGTTTTTCTGATTTAATAGTCACAGTTAAACTTCCAGGATAAGTTAAGGAAATCAGAAGCAACAGAGAAAATGACACAGCATATTTAGATTGACGATATTCATATCAAAAGTTCATAAACTGGAGGCCAAAGATCTGTCCCACTCATGCATGGGTCATTCGACATGAACTCCAAAAAGCAGGGAGTAGGTTAGGTCCCCACCTTGAATGTAAAGCCTCTAACGGACAGTCATAAACCACAGTTTTAACATAGTTCCCGGTAAAAAGAAAGAGGTTTCATCCATGGCCTGTTAAAGAAAGGCTTAATTGACAGTTTGGATAAACAGCAAATAATCATCTGTACAAATGTACCTGGCATATATGATCAACTTTCTCAGTCCAGATGCTGCCTTGGCAAGTGGCAATAATGTATTCTTTGCATTCATAGAACAGCTTTGACAAATTGCTGTCTGTGGAGAGCTTTTCCTCAGCAATTACAAACCCGGAACCCAGCTGAAAATTTTAGGAAAATAGGACATCATTAGGACAATAAAAGGGTCACACTTTAGTTACCTTTATGTTGTTCTGTAGAATACCTGTTAATTGCATATAGTTGAAACCACAGAGCTTTCTAGTGTATCACTATTCGGCCTCCAAATTAATCTTTTAAGTTGAGCAAGATAGTACTCCAAGGAATACCAAAAGTAGCAGAACTATTTCAAGTCAGTAAACTGACATTGTCAAGAAACCATAAAAGTAGCAGAACTTGCACAGATTTTTGATGGATGCTGATACAAAAAAGTGAGCAGCAAACTTATAAATGCACCTACCTATGGATGCAAATAACTGGTTAATCCCACATGAATATGGTAGTGACAATTATCACTCCAAGAATAGTACAATTACAAGTAATTATGCATGACAAAATACGGTATATGACTTACAAGAGAAATGAACAATTGTTCAAAAAGCTCGGAAGGTGGAATATCCTCCAAGTCGTTCAGAATACCGTCCCTGCAGAGGAACAAATGACGCGTACTTTTCAGACAGCTACTTAATTGAGATCAGATATGAAGAGTCCATGTGGTTGTCCCAGACTCCTAAATATGAATTGGACAATTATACAATTAGCTCACTCAGTCAAGATGTGTTTTCTTGGTAAAAAGACGATAAAATCTAACAAAAAAAAAAAAATTTACCAAAAAAAATCTCTGATCGTTTCTCTCAAAACATAAGACTACCCAAATACGTAGTGAATAGATCCAGAGTAGCTTATGCTCAAGACTTGAAAGCGAACATGAATAAACATAAACAAATGATAATGATAAGGTAGTCAAACGAAACAAATTCATTTGTGACCTAACTCTAGCAACTTACACAGCAAAGTCCTCATCGAAGAGGGGTGCTTGTTTAACAGCTGGAACTGGCTTTGCTGTCTCCCACAATTCACGCCACAAATTACCTAGATATCACAGACAACAATTTGGGATAGCAAATCTATGAAGTGTTACCACATAACTTGTAGCCATGTGTACTGCTAAAAACGTGTATCCACGTACTCATAACCATAGTGCTGAGTCATGATGATAAGATAAAATATGCGCTTTTAGGTTTCAATTTGTTAAGTAGACGTTACACGAGATTCTGAAGAAGCTGGACTGCAATAGTTGTCCATTTAAAAGTTGTGCCAGTTAAGATATTACATCATTTCAATTGTTGTCCAATTGAAAGAGCAGACTCGGGCAACTCTCCGTAGGGCATACTACTGTGCAGTGGACAATGAAGCAAGAAGATTAACCTTCCTTCTGCATTCGACGACTTAGTTGACCTCTTGTAGAAAATAAATCACCGTCATTAAAGGTGATTTCAGACATAGTATCTGACTCCATGTCCGTCCAATCAGGTGGGGAGTGCCACCTTACAAAATCTTCAAGCGTACAACCTGGATTTGCAGCCTAACAAAAGAAAAGAGAAAAAATCAGTTGAGTGTTGGGAAATATCCCACAGGTACACAGCCTCCACATTATCTAAGAGAAAACAAAAACACTTTCATTAATAGCATTACCTTAAAAGCCTGCATGTCAGAGATGAGTTGTGAACACCCAGCACCTAAACTGGACGTATAGCAAAAAGCAATTTGTCAAAGAATGCCTCTTGAGGAAAGGTGGAACAAGATATACTGGAGAGTGCTTATTGAGACCACATAAACAAGAATGCCCTTTATCAGTTTTTGGATGTAATAATCGAGCCAAAAAACCAAATAATTTTGGTCATAGCTACACCCCTTGCGGAAAATTGTCTATTCATACAGTATTTGAGGTGTTGCAGAAGCCAAATCTGACAAGAGCTTCATATTTTTGAACGTGTCTGGCAGTTTGAGATTGAAATGCACAAAAACACTACTTTACGCATCCCTCTGGGAAGCAATTTCAGCCTAAGTACTGCTTCCATATGATATGGATGACCGGTAAAAAAGAAACGAATATTTCAGCTTTGTCGGTCAACCTTAATGGTCTCATTTGTTCTCACATTCTCAAATGAAGTAAATATAAAACTTTGAGATCCTTCTGCTGGAGACTTGACTAAATCTCATGTATAAGGGTATACATCAGGTTAGCACACTTTGAAAAGTAAGCCCGTAAGGTCCAGTACACTCTTGAGAATTTATACCATCTGCAGCAATTAATACTTCTATTAGCTTGACGACCTTTGTGCTTCTCATCCATTTCCTTATATCAAACCAAAAAGTTCAAAACAATTCCTCCGAACTAATTATTAACAAACCTCAATCTGGTGACTTGCCAATCCTTTCAGTTGAAAATAATCATCATTGATTAATCAGGAAATCCCAGTTTTTCCAATAATTTGTTTAATCACGATTGAGCCAACTTTAAGGCTTATTAAACATGATTGAAGTTTCCAAGATAAAAGAAACCAAGAAATATTATAAATCTGAATCCCAGTCTTCTCCGGTCATGGAACCTAGGACTTCCAAATGTGATCTCTCAACAGTGATTTTCGTAGAAGAACTGAGATTATGAGGTAGATAATCCACTATTCCTCATAAACTGCTGAGACACAGTCGATGGTATAATGTCACCGAGCAACGCCTTATCTTCCTTCTGTCAATTCAAGACAGTTCTTTTTATGTATCATCGGGTAATTATAAGTTCAACATCAATGTCACTTTCAAAAAGACCCCACAACGGGGTTGGGTAGCTCAAATTGACAACAATAGCTTCTGATAGGGCCAAGAAGTTAAATACAAGCATTCTTTGAGTAAAAGAGAAAAGTCGGTATCTGAAAAATATACCAGATCCGAATGGAATTACTCAGTAACTGACCTCCCTGTTCGTAGCACAAGCTCCTCAGTTTCTTTGATAAGGTCTTCCGTAAGCAAAGGTCCTTCCTACATATGTACACATAGATCAGAACAACAGGATGAAGTTCAGAAGGCAATTATTGTAGCTTGATGGATTGGCCAAACCTGCATAACAGGGGTATAAACAGGTTCTCCAGTTTCCAGCATTTTTAAATTGTCAAATTGTTTATCAGCTCCCAGCCGGAGAACAAGTTCCCCAGTGCTAATTCTAGCATGTAAAACAGGGGCAAGAGGAACATTGCCTTCAGAAACAGCTGATTCTCCAACGTTTGAACTAGCTTGCCTTATTACAGACTCTAATGACTCGGTTGCAATGTAGCGGCGCCTTTTTCTGGAAATACAACAGTTTATAACCTGTAATTGCTGGTAGAAAAGGCACGACTTTAAATCTGGAACCTCATCGGCAGGGATGCCAGGAATGTATTGCCCGTCAGACCAAAGTCTTCTCAACTGCAAGTCAAAGTGTTTACGAAGTTACCCATTAGCTGAAGATTAATAAAATGTAGTATATATGGGTCTGGTCTTGAAATACCAAAGCGAGAAAATTCAGAGTAGCAACATGTTTTATATTGCAAGAGTTACATGGATAAGAATGCAACACTCCTAATGAGAAAAATCAATATAACCAATATAGATTGATCTGGAGGGTTACCTGCAGACTGAAAACAGTTTATACATTTTGAACACTCAGAGGAGAGGGGACGAGGGAGTTTTGCAAATTACTCAAATCAACCAAGCAATTCCAAACAATAATCCAATAATTACACAAATCTAATTCATGCGTAGGTGGTAGAATAAAGAGATTAGACTATAGAGCAAACAAGCAATCAACAAAAGGATTTTTTTGTAAAAGCCAAATAAGGTAAAAAGTCACGAGAGAAACAAGCACCAAAACTGGCAATTACAAGAGATCTTATAACCAGTCCATCAACCAACATCCTGAGATTCTAAGCTTCTGTTGCCGAGTCCATCTTCACCACTTCCCATGCGTGGTTGACCCCTCGAATCAACGAGCACTCCTGTACCTTCCGAAATCCACCGAAGATTTAAATCAAGGTTGCCTCAACAAGAATGACTCCAGCCTAAGAAGGCCCTCAAAATGCCTTTTGAACCCACCATCAACTTGCTACACAAAGAGTTGAAGGGATAGACCTTTGAGAGATGATCTTCAAGCTTGTAGATCCGTAGGACCACAGATCTGTGAATCTCTCTCTAAGTACAAAGTCTATTAGCTCCCCCAAAGGGTCATAGATAAATTTTTACTTCGAGAAGCAAATATGACGCTCTCCTTAGGTCAGATATCAAGTACAAGGCCTTTCATTGTAAAACAAAGTTGCATGATCAAGCACCCATGGGAGCCACCTTAAAGGGATTCTGAAGCCTTCACATTGAACCAATGCCAGAGTCAGTACGACTGGCACGCTCAAGCACCCAAGGGGTGCCAGATTCCAGACATACATGACTCCTGATTTTGAAGTTCCTAACCGCCCACATTCCAGAACAATATATTCTGACCGTGAATTAACCCTGGCTCGATGCACTCCTCTGCTCAATCTGAAGTCAGTACTGAGATCCAAAGGGTGTGATTCGACAGGAAGTGCTTAAAGGGCTCTCTTTGCATCTGATAAACATCGTACTGAACAAACTCCACGAACAATAAAGGATAACAACTGAGAAAGTGTTTGTAACACACAGTTGCAACCTATGGAGGTCTAGGAACCAAAAACACACACAGCACAAAAGGATGGTAAACTGTTCCATCAATTATTTCGTCCATCAAACATAATGCAGTTGGTCAAAAAGGCATGTGTAAGAATAAGGTTTTGACAGCTTATCCCTTAGTCAATATACACAAAGCTCTATGGAAGAATACTCGTCATAGCTTTGCGGAACAAGGAGCCCTGCCAAATAAGAACTGGTGCCAGAAAAGTTCATAGTTTTTAACTTGGTCCACCAGAAATGACTTACCTTATTTTCCTTTTTTTTTCATGCTATGCAATCGCCAAAAAAAAAAAATTTCCAACTCTTGCCCTAGTCTGTAGTCCAATAGAGGCAAGCTGCAAAAATTCAACTCCAGGAGTTATGTGGAGTAAGAATTCACATTTATGACACCAGTATCCATACGAAATACAAAGGGCAATGCCCAAAGAAGCCATAGTAAGGGAGTGATGCTAAAATTGTGTAAAGTAGATGCCTAATAGCATTGACTTTCAGAAGAAACTGACAAGCGCAGCCAATGCTAACTCAAAACCGAAAGCTCAGCTTCACTACATCCACATAAGGCCACTTAGATGGTGCACTCAAATAAAAATTCTCATGCTTCAAAACCATCCATCTTGTGCTGTATTATAAGTTATTAACCACATCACACTCTAAATTTCAAAAATGGCGACACCCTTAGTTGCTGGAAAGTGGAAACACATATTTCCAATTGCACGAGAAATATTCAAGAGAAAAGTAAATTTGTGTAACATGTATTATGGGTTTAATACATTTTACAACAAGAAACATTAAATAAAACAGAAATCAACCTTTCCACTGTCATATACCATTCGTTTTGTTTTTCATGACACGAGACATAAGGAACACTTACTTCAGCAACAACCTTGTACCAAAATAATGCCATTTTCCGTAGGGTTTTCAAGCTTCCAATGACTTCAGAAAGTTCAACAACAAAGCTTTGTGGAGGAGCACCATGGATATCCTTGGGCAAGGATGCACTATTTGTTGGTGTATCTGAAACAAAGCCAGTCTTCCTTCCAGGAAATTGTCCTCCTGCGATTATCTTGCCGATATTGCAATGGAAGTGAAGATCATAACGGGGCAAATTCATCAAATTTGATACTATCCATTTTCGAGTAACATGCAGGAAGTCACCAAATTAAGCATTTACCTGCATCAAGCAATGAATTTAGCAAAGAAAGAACTTTCTCATCGCCACCAAACTACTGCTGTGAACTTGTCTTCTTTTTCGCGTAGCACTAATGACTTCACTGCAGAGAAAGCCCTCTCCCTCACTGGTGAAGAAGCTCTGGATGATGCTAGAAGCTCTTTCATTGACTTAAACTTCTTTCCTGTCCTGGAGAAGGGGTCAAAAAGCTGAGAAAATGAGAAATTTAGTAAATTACAATATATTGCCCAATATAAGGATACATTATTAATTTAGACAGTGACACTGACAATACATAAGATACATTAAGAATGCAAAGCATCCTTTTCTAGAAGTTCTAAGAAAACTGGAGTTCCAAAGGGTACAAAGACAAGTTATGTACATCTGAAAGAAAGGGAGAAATCTCAAAATACAAAGTAAACAGTCAATAATTACTTTAGCCCTGTTCCTCTTCGGCACAAACAAGCTACAAGACTCCAGATTTGAAAACTGAAGAAAAAATGTGTTCGGATTTTCTCATCAGCCATAGAAATGAGCTCAATCACACTATCGTAAAGCAACAAACATGTAAAACAATGGAACTTCAGCTCCGTCTCACAACAAAACAAAACAACACACTTACTCAAAAGCTATAGCCAATTGCTTCATGCCAGACAATGGAGGAATAATATAAGCGCTCATCACACATTCTGGTGAGGAACCTATTTCTGAACCCTGAAAAATATTGACATGAGTCAATAAATTATGGGATAAAATATGGTTTTCAGAAAAAATACATGATTTTAAAGAAGCATAGCTGTGATTCAAAAAAAGCATAACATTACCCTTTAAACTGGGAAGTGCAATCAGACTCTAATAATCCACCTAAAGCACACTGGAATA
>JABCMJ010057416.1:0-11445 GCA_014822125.1 Arbutus unedo
AGAAAGCCAGGCTTGCTGCAACGGCCATTGTGATTATGGTACCTTGTTGCTGTGTGTTTAAACTAGGGTGAACTGAGTCTATTGCTTCTGTTTTTGGTCTTCATTGTGTCAGCACAAGTAAGAATTGTTGGTTCCTTTACCTTTGGGATTAGTACATTATTTCCATAAGTTTCTTGAACTGATCAATATCAATATTTCCTCCTTTTGTCATTAAAATTCAAGTGCTTCGAAGTGAGCTAAAGAGCATATATAGCGCATCAGTATAGATAGGACTCAAGCTCGGGTTGGTTGTGGTTGTCTGAGACTTCTGCCGAAAGGGCAACCCACTTTTAATTTGGACTTTAAAATTTCTGACAAAGTCTGGACTTTCCCACTTGTTGCCATATCTCAAAAAATTGTGGGCTGAGCTTGAGTTTGTCCAGCTTAACTTGCAGTTTAAAAAGAAATATTTTGAACTCTTATCAGAATACTCATGTCCAAAGCCATTTTTATGTCTGTGGACTCTGTGTTACTGTGTGTGACTCGTGTATTGGACGAGTTTAGATATATCTGTATTCGAATTCGTATTTGGACATCTATATAAGTAACATTGCCAAAAAAAAAAAAAATACTCCATACAACAATACCATCTTTCCAATGGAATGCGGATTGGTACTGGTTTGCTGCTGTTTCTGGAGTTGAAATTGGTATCTAATGTCAACAAGCGCAATAGATTTGTCCCTCTGCTGCTGGCTTCTGGCTACTAAGGAAATTATGAGGCCTATTCCATGATCCCATTTTCTGATACTACTACTGATGTTGATGATTGGTAGTCTGCCATGCTATGCTGATATGCTGATGTCTGATGCTCTAACACTGGTTTTGGCCCCCAAGTGGTTGTGTTTTAGTTTAGGTTTTCATTATGTTTAGGTATGTGTTTATTATTTTGATTGGTTTTGGCTCCACTATGTATTGGAGGAGTTCTTTTGTCTTTTTGGTTTTCCTTTGCTTTTCTTTGGTTGGCTCACTGTTAGTACACTCTCCTCTTCTCTCAATAAATTCTTTTTGCCGAAAAAATCCCTCAAAAGTATGTTGTTTTAAACCTATCCCTACCAATAAGGTCCGAGTACCAGTAATCATCTAGAAGCTATAACTACCAAGTAAAGCCAATATATTTTCAAAAAAAAGTTAAAACACTTCCTAATTAACTGTCGATGAAATAGAATACCCCACTTGTGAAATTACGTTAGTTTAAATCATCATTAAAACGATTATCTCAGTACATGTCTGTACTGAGACTCGAGACTTATTATTGTAAAAGTTAAAAAAAGATAGTATTCATCAACATTGGTAGTAATATATTTTTCTTCACATCAATTTTTAGTACTACACAGTGAGGCTTTTGTATTGATGGTATCAAGAGAAATTGTTTAGCTTTGGAACCCTTTGGAACATCTTCAATCCAATATCCTCTAAAACTCTATTAGAGAGGATCCAAATAAAATAACATATCCAAAAGTGAATTAAGAAGATTTCACTAGTACTGTTTACTCCAACCATACATCTCTATATTTCAATTTTTCTTCATCATTGTGTACTAATTCCAATTCAAACTCAATTATTTTTCATTTTTTATATTTCAAAAAAGTGGGTTTAGACAATCTTCCATTTTCTTTTCTCGTACTTCTTATTTGTGGAATCGATCTATATCACCTCAAATGGAAAGAAAAAAATAGAAAATAAGTTGGAATTTAATTTTTCTTGGATTTTTTTTTTAAATTGAAGGGAAAAAATAGACATAGGTTTAGTAGCTAGTTAGAAGTAAAAAAAAGGTACATCCTCTATTTTGTGTATCTATTGTTAATTGTGTGAAGTAGCGGAGTAATCTTGATTAAACACCTATATTATGATGCAAGAATAAGCTGAGATTGTTTTTACGTTTAGAGATGGGCAGATGTAGAAAGTGAATTTTAGTTTCTTCATAAACTATGACAAAAGAAAAAGACGTCTTTCGAATAATTGAATTGATTTCTTTAATGGGTATCTGGCCTATGATGAAAGAGACGCACTAACCCAAACGCTAATAGAGAATATTAGCTTGAATTACTTATACAATGGCTACTTATACAATGGCGGAAGATTTTTTGACGAGTTATATTCTCTTGCAAGTTATTGGTCATTACAGAGAAAACATAATTCCTACTGGATAAGTGAGATATTAATTTTTTCATTTGATTGAGAAAATCCCCCACCTATATATATATATATATATATATATATATATATATACAAGTTAGTACAGTGTGGGTCCCACATATTTTTACGTCAACTATCAAGATTGATTTCGTCCAAGGACTCTTATTAAAACATATTTTCACAAGAACGGTTTTGATTGATTCGATCTGACAGCAAATATCATTACCTCAGCTTTTAAATTTTTTTTGGAAGGTCGTTTTTTTGGAAACAATTTCCAAAATGTCTGCGAGGATTTCCAAAATTGAAATCTAAATATATTTTCCTAACCTTTTTTAATTGGGCTTTTTTTTTTTAAACAATTTCCAAAAGGCCTACAAGGATTTCCAAAACTGAAATCTAACTATATTTTCCTAATCTTTTTTAACCACTAGAGGGAATAGAAAAGGGAAGGAATCGTTTTCCGTTAAGAAGATTTTACTCCATCCACCTCCCCCCCCAGTGCGGCGGGGGGGGGGGGGGGGGGGGGGGCAGGGGGGGGGGGGGGGGGGGGGGGGGGGGGGATTTTCCTCTTTTTCGTTTTGAAGGAAGCTTTCAAAACTCACTGTAATTTGGAATTTTCTTAATCTTACTCCATCCACCTCCTTTATTCTTTTTTTGCCAAACAGTTCTTGCAAGTTTCTGGATAATATTTTTGGATATGGTTCTTACACCTTTCTCTCTTCTCTTTTCTTGCTAGTGGGGTAGATATTTTTGCATGTATTTGATGGTTTTATTGAATTTTTTCGTTAATGGAAAATATACTTGCATGCCAAGTTTCAGGGTTGACTTCATGCAGTGAATTGTAATACGATGTAGGGCTTTATTTTGAAGTTTTGATCTTTGATATATGTGAACCTAAAAAGTATTGGAGTTAGTCCCTTTTATCTTGTTTATCCTTTTATGCTTAATGTTTTCACAAGTTCAGTTTTTGATCTTTTCGGACTTTATTTTGAGGAGAAGTGGCTACAAATTTGAGCTAACGTTACACCACATGCCGGAGCTGACATGGTGTAATGTTCTATTCCTGGTCGGGATTCTTTTTTCTTGGAGATCAGGATTGGTACTCCATAATTGATATCGGCTAAACAAAGGGTCATAAGATACTATAGAGCGATTTTTTTAGAAAGCCAAGTTCATTCATCGTCAACGCCAATTCTGCTTTAGTTTATCTTGGGCTTACTGATTTCGATTAGCTTTTAGCATAAAATGGTTTTTTATTTTTTTTTCCAGCATTTCAGCAGAGACTGCTTTTAGCGAAGATTTCCCAATTCCTTGTTCGATTTTTGTTACATTTTTGTCGGATTGTTACTTTCAGCATTTTTAGCGAACCAAGACACCTCTGGACCTAGGTGATCAAATTGCTTGGAATTTTGCGTGTTATGAGATATTCTTCCCTGAAAAATCTACATGCATTTGCCCAGGTAGAGTGTTTGGAGTGAGGTGATTGTTTAAAGAAATTCAATCACCCGAGGGTCATCACAAGGTAGGTCAACAATAAAAATAGCACTAGACATACATATGCAAGTGGATTACAAGGAAAAAATATCCCAAATACGATATTAAGTCATCATGCACACCCAACATCATTCTAGAAAATAAACTAAAATAAAAAATATTAATTCAATAATAAAGTTATGTTCAAATTATTTCGCGACCCATCATTATTATGCTTTAGGTAATATGTGTTAGGCAATACCTTTGTGAAGGGTGTGCAGGGTGATGTGGAAGTACCATTATAATGCAAGTTTTAATCTTGGGATAATGGATTTAAAATTCAAGATTGTAATAACTCGACTTTTTTTTTTAAATTAAATTTTAAAAGCAATTTTAAAATTATTATTATTATTTATTTATTTTTAAATTGCCAATCTAATAACAAGATGGCGGTTATGATTGCGTGATGATATAGGGTGAGGACCACACCGAATAATTTTCTTTTCTTTTAATTTCCTTTACTGAAAATCTGATTATGGGTTTAAAGATTGAGGGAAGTTTCAGTTGAGAAGGAGATTTTAAGGTGATTGATGATGAGTATTAAGAGGATTTAACCCAAGAGTCACTCATCAGCCATTTTGATTTTCTAAAACGTAAAATGTGCTGACTCTTGAATCATCAAACCCATTTTGTCCTTTATGCCTATATAACCCAAAAGTCACTCATCAGATGACCATTGTTGTTCATGCCAAAAAAATCAGTGAGGGTGTAGAGAGAGAGAGGCGAGGGAGGTCTAGTGAGAGAAATTAGTTGCCGAGTGGGAATAAGCATTGCCGGACACCACACATCACTATTTCGACGCCGATTCTTTGCTGGAACACACATTCGAGGTAGGATTTCATACCTACAACCCATAGATCGATCAATTTATAGTTTAATTACGTAATTTTATCTATATAAATTACTGTTCATCACAAACCCATGGTAGAAATCCGGATCAATTGGGTAAGAGTTTGCGAGTGTGTGAAAAAAATGATGAAGAATTGCTACTATTGATATATATGTTTTTTTTTTTCCTTGAGATAGATGGAAACTGGAAATACACATATTATTTATGATACTACTTTTGTCTAGATCATCAACAAATTCGAAATGTAATTCCATGAAATTTAACAGTCAAATAATCATACCTTCAACCCGTGAACGTTCAATTCTTTTTTTTATTTGATTCGTGAAGATTTCATTTCTGGAATGATTTGTTCTTGAAACTCCAAACAGAGCATCTTTGAAATTATGCACAATATTGGTATCAACTTAGTCCAATGGGTATACTGTGTGAAACATATCTTTCGATATAAACAATGTTATAAGATGTGTTTAGTTGACAACCCATATGTGTTTCTAGAGTGCATAAATTATGTAGAGTTAAAATTGGAAGGTCGGTGGATATTACGCTATGTTATATGCTAAACCATAACAATTTGTAATATTCTACCTTTAGTCGAAGTATTAGTTGTGATGCTTAGATAATGTTATCATATTATATTAGACCTATTGATAGTTGTTGTGCTACTGAAATTTCTGGAACTTAGTGTATTTGAATATGAAAAAACCTAGAGTCATACGTTAGGAACACCGGACCGGATGCCGCTTGTGACATGACAGCAGAGGATGTCAGAGCGTGCATTGTATTCATATAATGTGTAGAGACACTAAGAAACGTTAAAAGAAAGAGTAAAACCAGTTTGATCCATGGTGACAGTTTGATTCGGGTTTTGACCCAAGTGGTTATAGCATAATTATGCCAAGTTGATTATGATTTGATTATAAGGGTGACTACGGGACGTCTGCGATGGCAGCTCCAGGCCCGAGAGTGTGGCGACCAGTGTCTTGCGCGTCCTTAAACTGATAAGGAGAAGCGGTTAAGGTTCGTTGTGACTGGGCCTGGTGAAGCCATGTTCGTAGAATTTAGATATGGTGAAGTAGGTATTGACCTGAGTGGACGGTAAAAGGTCTCTGTCTTGCCGGATCAGTACGTTGGGTACATAACTTTAGACTAAGGTCTCTTGGTAGGTAAGACCTAGTCAATATCAATCGATTGCCCATGCTAGTGTTTAAGAGGGTAGGATTAGGTTTCCGAGATGGTGAATCCTAGAAACATAAATGCAAGATTCATAACAAACCTACGTGCTTATATTCCACTCCTTATTACTCTGTTCACTCTACTATTTTATTTGGTATATTGTTCATATCTTGGGTTTATTTTTCGGGTATGAATTTCTACTGAGTTTCATTACTTATTGGAGCAACTTCTCTACCCCTGGCGTTTCATACCAAATGAATACGAGCAGACAGAGTTTCCACCCGAGCAAGAAGAGCCAGTTGTCATAGAAGAGGAATTCAATACTTGGCTGCCATACCCTTAGCTGCTCTGTTGCTTAAACTTGTTTTGGAATAAATAATGTAAACCCATAAGAGTATTTTCTTTTGTTTTTAATGTCGCACTTTGAAAACTCAGTTCTAATATTTGATGGTTATTAATAAATAAAGACTTCTTTTAATTCCTATAACTTAAAATAAGATTAGATTTTAAATTTATGTTCCGAGAAATCAGGGCGTTACAAAGAGGCTTTTTTATTGATTGAACTAATAAACCATGGAACTACACTCTTTTGGCATTAAACATAATAATTAATTAACAACTACGTAATATATCTAATTTTTTGAGATGAGAAAATTAAATCATTTTGGTGGTGGATAATGTTATGATCCAAATAGTGAAATAGTTGGAATCTCCAGGTTCTGCTGTGCCCATAAAGGTTGTTGTTATTCGTGTTCCCAATTTTGCTCTTTGGACGAAATACATTTATGTTGATACAAATACTTTTTAAAGGGTGATGAGGCGAAAATTTCAAGATAGACAATGAGTGATGAAGACAAATCTTTTTTGAAGATGGATAATCATACGTTGTTGATGAACTATGTGTAACACCTTTTATTTTGTTACATTTTTGTATGAGTTTGAACTCTATTAATTAGGTATTTTTCTATCTTATGGTTGAACTTGGATTTTGTTATCCTCAATGCAATATTATGCTAACATGGATTTAAATATTTTGGTTTATTTTTGTTGTTTCGTGCCGTAGGCATGGGTAATACGCTAGTTATTATACAATACATGATGGTGTGGGGTCCACATTTTCTCGCCAATGGCCAAGATCAATTCGATCCAACAGCTTAATTCAAAATATATTTTCACAAGAACGGTCCAGATCAATTTGATCCGACAATAGAGATAATCTCAGATTTTAAATTCTACTGTAATTGAAAGGACTTTTTTTTAAAACGATTTCCTAATCTTTGGCACTATTTTTATAATTTTCCTCACGTTAGATTTTAAATTTTGCTGTAATTGGAAGGATTTTTTTTTGAAAACAATTTCCTAATCTTTGGCACCGTTTTTGGAATTTTCCTAAAGGATTTCCTAATATATTTTCCAATTTACCTCAGATTTCAAAATTTTGACTAATATTTTTGGGTAAGATTCTTACATTTTAGTTCGTCTAAAATTTCGAATAGGTTTTTCCCTAATCTTAATCCATCAACCCCTCTCTCTCTCTCTCTCTCTCTCTCTCTACAAGTCAATCGGAAAGTATTTGATTCTCTTCGTTCCGTTCTTCTTTGTGTTTAATTTATAATAGCAAAAACTTATGTTATGCACGAGACAATTAAAATAATTTTATTAATACAAATTTAATACCAAATAATATATAATACTCAATTTTTAGAATCTTTAAAACTGTTGATTTTCCTTTTGTATTTTTTTCCTTTCTTTTTATACCCACATTTCTCACTTGCAAAATATCTATTTTTTTGGAAGGTATATCATCTAAATTTCTTTGAATTCCATTCCTTGATATTTCAGCAACAACGGGCCGATGTGCTCTGTTAAATTTTTATTTTTATTTTTCAAAAGATATTATTATGCATGTGGATCAATTGTTTTAGAAAATCATATATTGTGAAATGCGTATATGATATGTTGACCATGATTCAATCTTAAATTTTAAGCTTCTAATTTTTTAATTGTATTTTTTTTTTTGACGTGCTACTTGGTAAGCTTAGTAGAATTTCTATAAAAATATCATCGCTGTAGCATATATATAAATTTATTTTTAATTTTGAAAGGTAGCTTATGCATATTACTTTTTTAAAAATTATACTCCTTAAAATTTTAGCTACTACGCATTTATAAAATTGTTATTTTTATTTTCGAAAGGTATTCTTATGCATGTAGATTATTTATTTTAGAAGGAGTCTACTATGTTGATCACCATGATTGAAACTTTAAATGTTAGGCTATAAAATATTTTTAATTGTATTTTTTTTGGAGGTGGGTTTTTCACACAAAAACCACATGCTATGCATGTGACTATATATATTGATTGTGATTTTATGATTTAGCAAAAACTATTAATAACGGGAAAGTACAAAACAAAACTAAAAATAGTACAAATATATTCAAAAAAATACTTACAAATAGAGTTAAGAAAGAAAAAAATAAACGAAACACTAAATATGAGAATTTAGAGGCACAATACGAAATCCTCTTCAACATATAAAATACAGATAACCCAACAACTCTACATAAATAAATACATATGTTAGCTATTGTATACTTGATCAATATCAGATTATGAGCCATAAATAAATCTTTCAAGCGATAGTCTTAAATTTTTATATTTTTCTCTAATTTTTTGCAATCTTTTGACCGAGTCTTTTGGCCAATTTGAATCAAATATTGTTTATAATATATTGTAAACTCTGACAAAAACATCTCTTCTATTTTTCATTCGGCCATTGGTATTGCAACCATAATAAAAATACATAAGAAATTGACATGGATAGAATTTGAATGGAAGGGAAAAGAGAATTGATTTTGACAAAAAAATTGATCCTCATAAATCATGCGAATTGGTTATTATAAATATTTTTGACGTTTAAATTAATTAGGTTTTAAGATCAAGAAAGATGTTATGAGATTTGTATTTAAATCTTAAATTACCTTTTTAGATATTCAATTATGAATTTGAAAAGTTATTAAATAAAAGAGTCACTTAGGTTTTCCTTTTCATTCTCCATTTAATTTTTAAAATTTTAAACTTAAGCAGTAAGTAATATTTTAAATTCTATAAATGGGAAAACAATACTTAAAAAGTCCACTGTCACGTGTCACTCTCTGAGCGATTCTCACGAAAAATCACCCTACAATAATATATAGTATAGATATAGATATGTGTAAACTGTTCACCAATATTTTTTTTGGGTATGGTTCTTACATGTTGTTTTGTTCTCTTTTTTCCTCTGCATCTCTTTTGTGAATGCATGCGGAAGGGGAAGATTGCTTTTAACAGAAAATGTTTTTTTTTTGTTTTTTAGTATTTTAGTAGAAGACTGCTTTCAGCGAAGATTTCCCCATTTTTTATTCGGTTTTTGACTTCATTTCTTTAAGGTGCTTTTTTTATTTTTTCGATTTCCGCACTTTCAACGAACATTCTGTCAGATTTTGGGTGCCGAATCTGTCAGGAATTTGGTTGCAAAAAGGGCAGTTAAAAAAAATGCTATAATATCCGTTGTACTAAATAAATAAATTTTGTCGACTACCACATTATAATATTCTAGGTACAGGTCCTAGGGAATATAAATGTAAGGATCATCCGTTATTGTACACGTAACATTACTTTCATGCATGATAAAAAAAAAAGTAGAATTAAATTAACACTTCTTATTGACAAAATTGTATTACACTAAAAGATCAAGAAGACTGAAGTTAGGAATTTCTTCGAGACAAAAAAAAATTCAAAACATGGTCTATTTTGATTTATTTTATTATTTTTAGTGAATTGTTTTTTACACCTTTGACATAATTTTATTTTTTTAGATTATTTTTGTTAACACGAATAATAATTCATAAAAATTTGAATAAAATAACAAATGCAAAAAATAAAAATAAAAGATGAATAAGTAATTCAAGCACGCACCCAATTTGACCTAAGTTGCTCATTTATTTTGTATTTGTATTTGTTATATAGTTTTGCATTATTATTTTTTTTTTGAATTATTAGTTTTTCTTAACAAAATAAATTTAAAAAGTATAAAATTATGTTCAAAACTTACAAAAAGAAAAAAGTCCACTAAAGACAAAACAAAACTAAAACGAATTATTTTTTAAATTATTTTTGCCTTTTCTGAACTTGTATCAAACTTGGTTCATAATTTTTATCTTTTCTTGTTATCAAGACGAACTAATAAATTAAAAAAATTGGTGAAAAATATAAATTAATTCAAAAATTAATACAAAATAACATTAAAATAAGTTTTTTCTTTTGTATGCATTTGTCAATTAAGTACTGACACATTTTGTTCATAGTCCTAAGGATGTTTTCAGTACTAGAAGACGACATGTCTATAAGTGAAAAAAATAAACAACATCAATAAATAAAAAATTAACAAATGCATTAATAGGAAAAAAAATTGAGGGAGAGGATTTTCATACTTTAATATGAGGTTAGTGGAGAGGAAAAGAACATGTTGAGGGTTTTTTTTATAAATATTCGAAGGGTATTTTAATAATTTAAAAAATCAACTATGATGACATCAGCACAATTCGTCCATTTTTTTATGAAAGTTAACACTAGGGGAGAAATAATCAAATAGTTTGTAAAGTATGGAAGGTTATTGTATTTTCTGAAACTACAGGAGAAGTCTCTACATTTGTCAGTAACCTCAAGAGAGGTCAGTAAATTCTTTTTAATCCAAATAAAAGATTCCGAACTAAATTCAAGATACATTTTACGATGAGGTTAAGAAGTGAATAATACCAAATAAAATACTTGGAACTTTAATATTTTTACTTGGACTAAAATACCAAACTAAAGCCACGTATGTATATTTTAAAATGTTGGTGAATTTTTTAAATTCGCTTTTACTCGAAATTAGTCACTCCTATTCTTTTGAACTTTTTATCTTTTTAAGTGATTTTTGCTATTTTTGCTTGATATTAGCCTCATCTATACTCCATCCAACCAAAGCCCAACTTGACTTCTTTTCCCAAGTCTAGTTAAGTGTAAACAGATGGTGAAAATGTGCACAACAAGAAACATAGTAAAGTGAAAAGTATTATCAATTCCATACAATTTGTTCTACATATTTTTCAATAAAATAAATGCACAAAAAACCTGCTTATTAAGATAAATACATAGTATTGCTAAAACTAAATTATGTGGTTCATTGTGAGTTTCTTTTTCTTTTTCTTTTTTTTGAATTTACGGTTACTCTTTCTGTTTCTATTTGTTAGGTTACTGTTCTATTTGGAGATGTTTCCAAATATTAGCCTCTCTTGTTATCTTGTAAAGTCAAATATCTAGAATTGGTAAATTTTCAAAATATTTCTTAAAAATATCTATAATTGTGGAATATTTCTATGAGTTCATTTTTTACAGGAAATTGTGGAATATATGTATGTGTTCACCTTTCACGGGAAATTAGAAAATTTGTGTCGTTTTAACGCAGCACATTTTATCATATCTTTACTTTTTAGATTTTTTGATGTAGTTCGGTTATTTGGGCAAATTTAGTCAGTAAAAAGTGTGGTTCGACAAGGCTCTATTCTGAAAAGTAATAAGCCTGTTGAGTTCGCTCAAATGGGCATTTTGCTTCTCTCGATCTTGGAAAACGTGTGCAAAGCATAAAAACATCAATAAGTCGCTTGAACGAATTCTAGACGGTGAAAACACC
>JABCMJ010057438.1:0-10042 GCA_014822125.1 Arbutus unedo
ATACATGTATATATATATATATATATATATATATGTCTTAATATATAGCCACACACACTATAGAGTTTATATATATAATAAACTAAAAATAGGTTAACACAAACAATTTTTTATTTTCCTTTTTTTTAAAAACTAAACTAAAAATTAGGGAACAAAAATAAAAAATAAAAAATAGAAAACAGAAAATGTTATCAAACAAGCCCTTAATGTCTAAGTTGCATGTGGCTGAACATCACCAATTGGCAAGCTGTTGCATCCAAGTAGGGAAGAGAATAGGGTAAGAGGTGTATAGGTCAAGTTATAAGAGTTTACGATAAACAATGATTGTTTGTATCCAATAATGCAGATGTAGATTCCTATGTGTTATGAAGCTCGATCTCCTTAATTACCTCTAAAAATAATATAGTTTAAGTCATTAAGTTGTCCAACTTAATATGATGAGGTACAATGATTAATCACAAAACTAGTGTTAGAATCACTAACTACGCATGTGGTCTCGTGTTCATGCTGTTACAGGGAATATTTACTGTGATACCCCGGTTAAATTGTGGTGCGTGAGATAGGACATCCGGAAGAGAATCTCGATAGACGTTCGAATATATGATTAAGTGTCCTACATCATTTGGTGGATGTAAGTTCAATGATATATATAGTAGATCATGACCCTGTGACACGTCTGTCAAGTTGTGGTGTCAGTGGTATATATGGAGTATTACAAATGGTATCAGAGCGACCCGTGTACACGATTGAGTGTGGAATCGGAACTTTGTTTGGTCACTAAAGAATAGACCTAGGGTAATACCGCGTGACTCTAGTGTTCAACCCCTTGCGATGGCGCAAGATCTTAAAAGTGGAGAGATTATGATGTCTCGTCTCCCACATCGAAAGTCTACATGGGTAATCTTGGGTATATAAGGAACCATGAAAACTAGTACTAATAACTTGAGTTTAAGCATTTTGGGCCACGTGGTTGGACTCCAACAAGTTGTTGGGTCAGTGGTTTACATGGGCTGTTGTGATTCTACCTTGTAAAAGACCTTTTAAAGACAGAAGGCGCCAAAACTAAATCAAACTTTACAATTAAACGTGCTCGTTCTAGAGCAATTTAGGAATGAGTGACCCACTGAAAAGTCTATGGAGTTTGCGCAGTCAAAGAGGATAATATTGTATAAAACGGGAGTGGGGCATTACAGATCCTATTTCTGACAAGGTCTTTTATAGTTAAGCATGCTCATTCTGCAACAATTAACGCATGTAGTAATCTATACTTGGTGGGCGCGTGTTGTGTGGTCGGGCCAAAGACGTACCTAATCCGAATAATTCGAATAACATGCCTACGTCCATTTTCCATGTGTTCTCGACGTGGCTAGGTCCTGACACGTGGTGTTCAACTAGTGTACGGTGCATTGTGCATGACATCAATGTTAGCAACTATTATTCATGACGTAATAAAGAACATGTTCCACACATGCTAGTTTGGCGTTCAGGCAAAATTAGACTATATAAGATAATCGAAAGTAAAAAGCACTAGATACACTTTATCTCTCTAAAAGTGCTTTTAAATTTTTTATTTTTTTTAAAGTTAAAATTTAGACAAGGTTTTAAGATTTGTTAGAATTTCAACTTTAAAAAAATCTCTAAAATTTAAAGTCATTTTCAAGATGATAAGTATTATGTAAGAGTTTAATTTGTCAAAAACAAATCTCAAATTCAAAGTTTTAATAGCTAACCTAACGCCGTTTGACTGATTGTAACGACATGAGAGATAACTACATAATATTTTAAAAAGTAAAGCAGATCAAAATAATTTAAGAAACCCGAGAGATATGTATTAATTTGTGAGAAAATTCACGTGAGGTTATTAAAATTTACCTAATATTTTTACTTTTCGAATTTTAGTTACATTGGTTGTCTTAACATTTTCTTCGTTTTTACGCTTATAATTCTTAATTAAGTACTATTTTGTGTGATAACACATTTAGATTCCTGAACTTGATGAATCATTCTATTAATTACTTGTATGCAACTTTTCTCGTCTTAACTGCAAGGGGAACAATTAGTTAGTGTTGTATTGCCAAAGGCACATCGATACTTAAGTTAGTTCCAAAAAAATAGAGGTTCTAAATGAAAATCACTCGAGAGTAGTTTGATATAGTGTACCTTGTGCAAAGTACCTCAGTTATCATGTATAGAGAATCGTATTTGCATCCCAAGCCAGCATGTGCTAGGCATTGGTGTTTGAAATAACTATCTCATGCACCATGATGACTAGAATAACCGTCTCATGCACCAGGACGTTAGAAATAATCGTCCCAACTTAGCTCAAACGTCAAGCATCACCGAATTCCACATGGCTATGCCAAGCTACCTAGCGCCTACGTGGAGTTACAAAAGTTGAGTTGTACTGTGATCATGCCAACCACTCTCTGTTAGGTCCGATCTGCACTCTAGTTGTGCCACGGTAGACATGTTTGTTGCACAACATGCGGGCCTTGTAGAGCCTTTGGTTTGCTGGAGCAAACTAGATTGAGAAAATCCAACATGATAAGGGAATGGGTCGAGTCTTCGGTCATTTTTCGGTCCAACTGATGCTGAATTCAAGCCAGACTCATTTGTACTGTGGCCCAGCATCCTCTGAGTTCGTTTTACAACAACACACATACCACCACCTTCATTTTTTGGTCGAGTTTAGCATGAAACTACAAAATAATAAGAGAATTTGGCACTAGCTATCGGAATGAAACTAGGGCATTTTTTCTAGTCATATATAGAGTGCATTGATTGGAACTCTAAAAAAAAAGTTGATAACTATTTTTACTAAGGGGATTGATTTGTGTAGTAGGTTAGAGATGCTTTTAAAGACCATCCGACCTAAATTGTTTTCGTCCCCTCTAAGGTGCTATTAACTCTGCTAGACCAGCCAATATCTTCTCGCCAAAAGAGACAGTAGGAACGAAGGATAGTCGATATGCCCCTCATTGTCGGCCACCTAACTAGTATGGAGCCGGAGGCAAGAGTTTCCCCATCTTCCCGAAAGCTTCGTAGGGACTACTTTATGACACGACAATCATAAATATAACGATTCTAAGGTAGGTCATGCTTGCGTCCCTTGCTCTAATGCTACCAAACACTTATTCGTAAGGAAATCCATCTCAAGTTCAACGTGTGATGAATGATTATCCAACACGATTCGAAGAGCTCTGGAATAGAGTTTGGTAAAAAGTACAATAATATTGATGCAAGTACAATAATATTGATGAGGTCCTCTTAGTGGCAATATTTAATATCGCAAAAAAGTCAGAGATTGTTGCACAGGAATAAGCGTATACCTATGGCGAGCCCTTCACCCTTTTCATATTAAAGATAAACAATGTTTGATATTTAATGAACGTGAATTTTGACATTGATTATATACATAGATAAACAATATATGTACACACACACAAAAACACACGTTGACTATATATACACACACGTTGACTTTGTTTTCCATCCAAATGCAACGTACCTATCAGAGCAACATTTCCCTGGAATACTACAGGATCAATAATTTCAGCAGGTGATTACAGATAATCTTTACCCAACTGGGATTGTTGATGTTGACAAGATGAAGCGATTATGTGTATAATTATCAAGAAAAAACCTTTATTATATTAAAGATAAACAATCTGTCGATATTTAATCAACGCAAATTTTGACATTGTTAATTTTATCATCAAAGCGAACCTCAAAATGACTCAAAAATACGCAAAACGGGATGGTCCAATTTATTTTAGAAACTAAAATGGAAATTCTTTCAGAAAAACGAACACGAAAATTTTACTGTTCACAACACACAACACACAATAGGGTGTGATGTATGTCAAAATAATGTTATTTTTTCATTCTTACCTTAGAAGCTGCACTTGAAAGCTAAGTTGAGAATTGGAACTGAGGTGCATCACAAAAGGGCAGAGGAGAGATTAAACTTCAAATCAAGATAATGATGTTTACTTTAACAAAACTAAATTATTTTTTATTAAAGGACGTGAGTATTATTTGATATTTTATTCCTTTTTATAGATTTTCGTTAATTTTTTTATTTTTTAATTTATTTTAAATTAAAAATTAAAAAAATATAAAAATATGGGCCGAAAATTAAAAAAATCAACTAAAGATATTAAAAACAGTGAAAAAGAGTTATTTTCAAATGTTTTCCGTCTTTAATGAATTTTTTTAGGACATTTAATTATAATATTTTATTTTATATTTTTTTCGTCAAAATAAATAATTGGCAAGTGGATGAACATGGCCAATTGGCAAGTTGCATCCAAGTGGGGAGAGAATAGTGTGAGAGGTGTATATCTCAATGGTGATTAATCGATTATAAATTATGTATAATGCTATGATTGTTTGTTTGCAATAATAGAGATGAGATTCTTATCCATTAAGAAGTTTGATTTTTTTAATATTGTACAGTTTACGTTGTTAAGTTGTCTAATTCCAATAGATATAATGAGACATAAAGATTAATAATAAAATTAATGTTAGAGTCACTAACTACGCCTGTGGTCTCGTGTTCATGATATTACGTAGAATATTTACTAACTCTATATTGTTAATGGTCTTGCTACTTTGGGAAGATATTTTCTTTTACTCCCGTAAGAAGCTTTTATTTAGGAAAATACACTAGCTATTTTTAAATAATTAAGGAAAAACAAGAAGGACAACTAGGATACGATAGTAAAGTTGTCCCAATATGATCTGATTGTTACGGGTTCGATCTAATTATCACAAAAATAATTTATCTATTTTGGGAATTATAACCGCGTATACTTACCTAATCAAGTTTGAACAAGATACTATTGGATTCGTTTGATTCATGATAAATTTTAACTTATTCTTGATCGATTTGATTGGCTCGATTAAAACTTGTTTAATATGGACTCGTCTCATTAAAAAGCTAAAATAATATTTTTAAAACCTATTAAGTTTTAAAATTAAATTCAAACGATCAACTTGTGGATTCTTTTGTCAATTGTCACGCCAGTAAGACCCATGATAATTCTACCGGTAAACTACATTGACCACTCCTAAAGTTTCTATAAATATATTTAACCTCCCTGGTAGTTTAGAAACTATTCTAATTTTTTTATTTTCAAAACTATTATGCAGTTACATCTATTGTCATTACAATCAATCTAACATCGTAAGTCAAGCTATTTAAACTTCACGTTTGGGATTTATTTGGCAAAAAGAATTGCAACGTAATTTTTATCACATCTGAAATAATCTATGTTGAATTTTTTGAGATTTTTTTAAAACTAAAACTCGGATAAATCTCAAAAACTTCGTCAGAGTTTCGATTTCAAAAAAGAATTCACAAATTCAACTGATAAATAGGAAGCGACGATAGGAAGCTAAGGAGATAAAAAAAAATACGCCCAAAACAGATAAACATGTATGGTCTACCGCTCTTGTACCATAGTTTCCATCTTATCTTATCTCCCAAGAGGATTGTTCCAATTCGACTTATGCATTGAAAGGTTGTTGGTCGGTACCAAACCGATATCTAGCTTTCTTGTAGATTATTGCACCGACTGTTAGATGCTTTTTCATCAACATATATTATTTTGGACATGATATAAGTTACGCTACAATTCATTTTGTCCAAAAAAACTTCGACCTTGAATTTTAAATAACTTAACTAACGGTGTTTAACTAATCTTAATAACATAGCAAATAACTACACAATAATTGGACTTGTTATTTGTATGACCCGCACCTTATGACCACAAACTGCTATTGGAATACACATCATCAGCACTGTGAACTCGTGATAAAACAAGCTATCTCTTATCTTTTGGGTTGAAAATTGACTAGTGCAGTGATATTGATGTCAGTAATCTCGTAAATTTGTTGTTCACTGTAGGCATAAGAGAAACTAACAGCCGATGCCCGCGCAATGCGTGGACGCGTAGGTCTAGATGAAAGGACATACTTAGTCACTCTTAGGGTTGAGCTGATAGTACAATATCTCAAAAGAAACTTGTGAATTTTTAATATAAGGAATGATATTTTAAGAAAGGCCAACCATTGAGAGGAATAAATAAAAATAACAAACATTTATCAATTGCAATAAAAATATATGGACGTGTGCTCACCTGTTACCTATACTATTTGTACCGCAATGTAATAATTTGCGAAATAGACTGTGAACGTGAGACGTTATACAAAACAACGCACTATGCTAACGTCGTCTCGGTCGTCGTAGACCTAAATTCTCGTTGCGAGACCCCGACGCAGATTTTGGGCTTAAATATTGAGCAAAACAGTTTCTTATAAAAAAAGCAAAGAAAGAAAAGTTAGAGGGGTAGTAAACTTTCGTTGTTTGGTTTAGCATAACGTAAATAGGTAGTATACCTTATAAAAAAAACTAAAGGGAAAAAGTTTAAAGATAAATAAAGGAAGGTGAGAAATCCAACCGTATAACTTGAATTGAAATGCAACACATATTGACACATAGAGTTCTATCAGTCAATTCATTATGTATTTTTAAATTGCAAGAGTTATATGAAAATGTTACATAACTTTGTTTCGAATAAGTTATTGTAATTAATTTAAAACATACATAATCAACCGAAAGATTAAAAAAAATTTAGAAAAGTAAAAGTTCACCTTCGCTAAGTGATATCCTTGGAAAATGTAATGGACTCTGTCAATTGGGGTATGGTTTCGGTGGAAAGAGACTCACGGCACTGCGAGAATGAAAATGTGTTAATGATTATGCAAAGGAACATTGGATTGAAAAGGAAGATAAAAGAAAAATTACCTATTAATAGTCGACAATTGAATCATAGAAGCCTGAAAGCCTTGCTAGCTGTGAGATCCTCCACTTTCATGTGAAAAACGTAGAACATGAATATCAAAACTCACTGCACAACAGTCAAAATGAGAACCCGAAAGTTAATTAGGGTGGACAGTTGTAATAGGAGAAGAAGAAATGCTTCATTACACGTAGATTTCAAACGAAAGTGGAGGAAATGTGTAGTTTTTTAACTGCTTTGGAGTTTTGGACTACGAAGTTACTTATTTGCCCTTATACTTATATAAACAATTGATTATGAGGTTAATTGGGGTATAGAAAATATGTTTAGTTTTCAAGGAAACATCAAATTGTGAGTCGGCTTCAAAGATTTATTCACACCAAGTTTGGTGTTGGCTTTATATAATAGTATAGATAGATAGTATACCCCAAGAGAATTGTATTTGTTAAATGCTGTTATATATTACTTCCTGTTTGTGTTTAATTTGTTGGTTGTTGGGATTATTTTAGTCGTCTGGCATCAAGGTTGGATCCATCAGGTGCGAGAGATGGAACATCAGGTGCGAGAGATGGAACGGTTGCACTTTGTGTATTGGATCCCTCAATGAATTATGCCTTTTAACTTAACTTGTGGAGAAGTACAGATCATAGTTCATTTGATTTATTTGAACTTCAAAGAGTGCAGATCCTAGTTCAGCCGATTTCATTAAACTTGAGTTGCACTTTGTGTATTGAGTGCTTGAAGATTTGTTATCATATTGCACCTTTGTATCTCGGTTTCTTTCCCCTTTTTCATGTCTTGAGGGATTGCAAATGGTTGTGGTACCATTTTCAAAGTTTTCAAAATGTTCTTCATAATTTGCAGTACCTTTGTCTTGAAAAGAAATGTCCTCAACATCCACTGTTGCCTTGTGATATTCAGATTGTTGTTTGTAGTACCATTGTTGCCTTGTGATCTTGACAAATTTCGTTTGTAGTATTTTTTAGCAATGGGGTCAAAGTCTGGAGCCACAGTATTTTTTTAGCAATGGCTCTCATACAATTTTCTATCTTTAGGAAATTTTGGTTGTGTTACTCCACAACTACTAGTATGGGTTGTGGAAAACTGATAATAACAACTTAATAAAAAACGAAGAGTGTTACAAATTAAGAAAATTTATCCCGAATTCAAAAATTAATAATCATAATTCATTTGAATTTATGGGATAGAAAAGTTTTCGGGTAAATTTTCTTGGAGCATAGACTTTCTCATAAAAAAAACTCTACCTTGGCAATGGGGCAGTCACTTATGGGTTGTGGAAATTTGGGTTGGGGGGAGGTGTGAGAGGGGTAAGGGAGGGGATGGGTAGGGATTGTATAAGAGAGAGAGAGTAAGGGAGGGGTAAAATAAGATTTTCCTAAAAAGGGTACAATGACATCATTAAAGTTTAACAGTCAACTCATAGTATTTCACGGTAAAAGGGTGTTGGAGAATTATTTTGTAAAGTAAAAAGAGCAGTGCAATTATCAAAATCAGAAGGGTGGGTAGTGCATTTGTCAGTAATCTCAAAAGAAATACGTGAAATGTACCCATTTTAAAAAGAAGAGTGCTACAATATCAAAAACAAACCATAAAATTTTTTTCAAATTTAAAATTAAAGATCGTAATTTATCTGAATTTGTAGAGGTCTTAAATCACCGTCTTTAATTTTGAATTCGATTTGATAACCTAGACTTGTCCTTTTAAAAACATCGAAGTGCGTACAGATGTGAAAAAAAATGGAAAAGTAAGTGAAACCAAGAAAAGAAAAGTAGAGGAGAGAGACTGGGGAAAAGGTTAGTCCAGGTAGGAGAGAGAAAACTATGGCACCAATCAAAGCTATTTATTTTGTTCTGTACTGGTTTGGAAGTAATACTGGACCACCGGCATACTCCGGGCTGTTTCAATGTGTTTTAGTCAAATATCGGTCGGCATTGGTTTGTAATTTTTTTAAAAATTTGAAATAATGATTTTTTGAATATTAAACATAAATTGTAACAAAAATCATAAACATTTATGTTTGATTATTTGTTTTTATGTTGTGGGACTATATTTTATATATCAAATGTAATTTTTTGCTTAAAGAATATTATTTAAAAAATATATACTAATTTTAGTAATAAATTCGAAACGGTACGTCGGTATACATCGGTATCAGTCCGTACCCCATACTGTACTAATAATAAAATTGATATACTCACTGGTACAAAATTGATAACTTTGGCACCAATTCAAAGTAGTGTATGCACTAAAGAGTTAGATTTATAGGTAAGTTTGACTAAATTATATTTTTTAAAAATAACTAATATTATTTGATATTTCTTAATTATTCATCTAATTTTATAAATTTTCTCGTTTATTTGTATGAGCAGAATCAGAAAAAGTCTAAATAAGACTACGCTAAAGACAAAATACAATAAAATTATTATTTTTAAAATTACCAAAATATGATTTTAAAAAAAGTAATTTCTAAAAATATAATAATAATACACATTTTATAACCGGTCAAGAAACTCTACGGTGCAAATCAATGTGTCTTAAGGTGCAAGTCAAAAATCTCTAAAGTACAAGTCGTTTGTTCGAGAGTGTAAGTCGATGCATCTAATGATGCAAGTCTTAACTAGTCACGGAATTCAGGATACAAGTGCAAGTGAATTTGTCTCAAAGTGCAAGTCGTTTTATTCGAGCATACAAGTCAATGCACCCAATGGTTTAAGTTTCGACCTGTCAGAAAACTCTAAGGTATAAGTCATGAATCTCTAATGTACAAATCGTTTGTTCAAGAGTACAGGTCAATGTATTCAAAAGTGCAATTTTTGACCGGCCATAAAACCCTTATATTCACTATGTTTTTGGAAAAAAGATTTATGTTTATGATTATATCCGTAATTTTAAAACCATAGACTATAAATGTAGAGAATATTTTAGATCACTATTTTATAATTTTCCCTACTTTAAATTGGTGCCATCCTTTTCTCTCTACCTGGAGGAACCTTTTCCCCACTTTCTCTCTCTCTTACTTTTATTTTCTTCCACTTACTTTTTTTCGTTCTTTTAATACATCTGTACCCGATTAGTACTATTGGTCGTGCCCCTCGCAATTTCCTTATTTAGAATAATGCTACTGATAAAACAAGAGTGCTACACACACATTATTTTTACGCATTATTTTTACACATCACTTAAAATTACGTCGTTTTGTGTTGAGAAATACCCAA